>OY284476.1:46207380-46362461 GCA_958336345.1 Dorcus parallelipipedus
AAAATTAATTATTACCACAAGTGCATTCCGAAGTTCGCAGAATTAGCTGGGCCTCTGAATATTTTGCGAAAAAAGAATAGTGTTTTCAAGTGGGGGGCAGCTCAGCAAAATGCTTTTTCTGCACTTAAGGATGCACTCATAAATAATGTCAAACTTGTGCACTTCGACCCAAATTTGCCTACAATTCTTGCTACTGACGCGTCGTGATATGGCATTGGCGCAGTTCTTTCTCATCGCTTTCCTGATAGCTCTGAAAAGCCATTTGCTTTTGCGTCCAAGACAATGACGGAGCAAGAGAAACGTTATAGCCAAATTGCGAAAGAAGCACTCTCTATCATTTTTGGGGTAAAGAAGTTTCACCAATATCTGTATGGTCTTTCCCGCTATTTTGAACTTCAAACAGATCACAAGCCATTGCTTGCAATTTTTGCGCCAGGTAAGAAGCTTCCAGTCTTGTCCATTCATCGTTTGCAGCGTTGGGCTATTATTCTAATGGCCTACAATTTTAAAATTAAATATCGCTCGACGGACATGCACGCAAATGCAGATGCGCTTTCACGCCTTCCAATAGGTTCAGGTCCTATTCTTGATTTTTCTGAAGCTTCTTGTCAACAAGTTACATTAGAGAATGATGATGCTGTGCTTGATTTTCCAATTGACGCGGATGCAGTAGCACTGCAGACTGCAAAAGATCCAGTTTTGTCACGTGTGTGTAAATTCATAAAGTTTGGATGGCCAGAGTCCTTATCGCACAAGAATGATGCACTTAAACCGTATTTTGAACGTCGATTAGATTTGACATTACACAATGGCGTTCTTCTTTGGCAAACCGACTCTACTCTCTACTCTACAAGTTGCACGCCGTCACTGCTGGTGGCCAAGCATTAATTCTGACATTGAAGAGCTCTGTAAAAAATGTGAAGCTTGTCGAGTAAATCAGTCAGCACCCAAACGCGAATACAAGCCTTGGCCTAAAACAGAAAAAACCCTGGGAACGGATCCATATTGACTATGCTGGTCCTTTCTTGAACCAATATTGGTTGATAGTAGTAGATTCCTATTCAAAGTATCCATATGTGTTTAACACATCTACTACGACTACAGAATCTACTTTAAAAGGTCTGAGCAGAGTTTTTATTCATGAAGGATTTCCTGAAACTATTGTATCAGACAATGGAACCCACTTTACTTCACAGCCTTTCCAGAACTTCTGCCTTTCACATGGCATAGAACATTTAAAATCTGCTCCTTTCCATCCTGCTTCAAATGGCGAAGCAGAACGATTCGTACGCTCATTTAAAACGTCTATGAAGAAACTATGTTGGAAGGGAGGACCTACGAAAACTCGTGCTCTTGATGAATTACTATTTGCATATCGTACTACGCCTAATCCGATCACGCAGAAGTCACCAGCTGAGTTACTACATGGACGTCAGCCTAGGACTCAACTGTCTCTACTTTTGCCGAAGAAGCGGAAATCGTCAGACTACCTAAAATACAAATATGAAATTGTGATCGCGTTTTTGTAAAAAACTATTCACAACATGGTGACCAGTGGTTAGCTGGTCGCATCACAGCCAGAAAAGGTTCAATGATGTATTGCATTGATCTAGGTCCCAGAACACCTGGCAATTGTCGCAGCGTAACTAGGCATCAAAATCAAATGCGACCGGGAAAACATTTTGAGGACAATTCTACGTTGCCAGATTCTTATGAAGATTTTCTTCTTAATGAAGCTCTAACAAGAACAGTACAGCAAGCAGTACCAAATTTGTCAATTTTAGAACCTCCTGTTTTACCGACGTCTGTTCCTGTGTCACCGAATGATCAACAAACCGCTGAATTACAACCCAGTGATAATCTTCTCCGCCGGTCTAATCGTTTTCGACAACCAATTGTTCGATACCGTCCATGTTAAAAATAGAGGGGGAGGAATGATGTGTATTTGGTGTATAAATGAAAATCAAGGATGTGAACAAAAGTAGTTATGACTTGACATTAGAGAAAAACTAAAGTATATGAATTTTTAATGTAATCATTTGTATATTATAAAGAGTTTCATGGTTCTAACATAGCTTTTTTAATTGACCCGTAAACGAGCGACCAACCCATATTAACGACACTTCAGAAAGCAACTAACTCTCGCGTCGTCTGTGTAAACCTGGTTTCAAAGATGTATGTAATATTATCTTTAAAAACATCTAGAGATATAGTAATTCACGGTGGTCATCCTAAAGCACGCTTCGCACGATTCAATTTGTAATGTAAATACATACTATTGTAAAGCAGGCTTCATACGGAGACAATCTAAAGGTTACAATGAACATTGCATTGACATTTGCTTACGGCTTTTTCTGAATGTAAATATTTATGGAGTTAATAAAGAGCAATTCGTCCATAAATCGTTTCATCATATTATGACTATAACATGTATGTTTATGATAAAAAGTCGATTACATCTAATACAACTTGTATACAATGCAATTTTAAAATTTCCTCGGTGCCTCAGAAAGCCACTTAAGCCATTTAAGGCCGGTATTTTAGTTTATACCCATGCAAGAACAATTGTTTGCATGAAAATAAACCAAATATTAAAGTTAACCAGTAACTAAATGAATGAATATGTATAGCAAAGATATGATTTTTAATTCCACGATGATTTCAAATTGAATCGCTTGATAGTTTCTTTCAAGCACACAACCTTATGAATAAACCATAAGATTTTTGACGGGGTGCCGTTCTGTCTCGAGTCTTAAATTTCAAGCAGCATGATCAATTTCATCCCCCCGAGCCGGAGTTATTAAAATACTTTCTCCCCCTTTCAGACTTAGATTGTTACACCGATCGGCCTACGTGTTTTACTTAACAGTCCTAATGATATTCTGCAGCATCGCGTACGTAAACCTGCCGGAGATGCTGCTCTGTCACTACCTGTTCTCCTCGTCCTGCGCCCTACTAGTGAGTACCACCGCCGAGGGCATTTGCATTTCATAACATGTTAATCGCGTAACGTTTCAGGGATTCGCGACGCTGCTGTGCTACATAATTTACGCGGAAGTTTCATTAAGGGGCCAGATAGTGGCTGGCTGGAAGGGAGCGAAGAAGGGCAGGAAGAAGGACGAAAAGCGCGACTCCCAGGAGAACAACGGTAATCCCCTAAAGTGTGAGTAAGAACAGTAGTAGTGGAAAAAAACGGGACGAGAATTTCCGGGACGTCTTAACGGACTGCATGCTTGCGCATAAATTTCCCTAACACCTGGCAGTATTTCATTTGGAACGCCCCAAATTACCGAGTGTGGATTACGCTAAGGGATGAAAGGGGAGGTCGCCTTAGTAAGCTTAACAACAATCATTTATCGTCAATTGCATTCGCAAGATTTAATTGCGACCTCATCAGTATTCGGCCCGCACGAATCGATGTCAATTTAATGTCCTATTCAACAACAGTTAACTAGATAATTGTATGGACTTGCAGTTTGAACTATTTAGTTATCGAACGACGTCGACCAAAGAAAGAACAAGAAAAAATACAGTAATACATTAAACACTACACATCCGCCTGTCTGTCTGTTTAAATAACAATCACCCTGTACTTTGTTGTTTGAAACTATAGGATATCCCCGATCAGACTTTTTTTATAGTGAGGAACACATTATTTCTGTTCATTACTGTATGCGAAAAAATAATTAGGTTTGAGCATTAACTACTGTTAAGTGAAAATATTTCGGAAATTGACCCCCTTTACAATTTTGATTAATAACAGGTAATAATAAAATACTGTGATTGATTATTATTACATACATAGTTAATGAGCACTTTGATGTTTTAATTGAAACATTATTTATCAATTTAAATATCAAAGGCACTCGAAAATATCATAAATAAACATTAGCTCAATAATGCATAGCAAATAAGCAGCTGTTTACATTATTCGATCTTCAAAGCTTTGTTTACTTACTTTATTTACATTGTACGTATTTCACATTTTACTCACCCCAAAAATTATTGATTTTTAACTTTGAATTAATTACACTCTGCTGGATATAATTTTGTAATGTAATACATGTAATACATCCGGAAAAGAGATGATTATGATACGAAATAAATCTGATATTTTCAGCAGGAAATTCAATTTTGTCAGGTTGATGTAAATGGTATGTTTTATAACAAAATTCTCATTTGAAACCATCCCGTTCAATATTTAATGTGACACGCTTATATTGGAAATGTCATCCAATCAATCACTTACCCGGTTTGTTTCAAATACAATTGAACATCTGCGAAAGAATATTTATGGGCTTTTCGGAAAATGCGAATTAATGTGGACGGTATCAACGTTTGTGATGTAACTAATTTCGAAACTGAAAATTCTAAAGCGGCCCCTAGACTGTCAATATTATTGCGCAATAATATTCCGCAAAAAAATGCGACTTGCCCTAGACAGCAGAATTAAATTGTGCAATCTTTAGTTCTCTGTTTACTTCTGATCAGCGAACATGCTAAGTGATGTAGAAGCAAGTTGTGTTGCCAGCGCACTGTCTTTCTGCTTGCGGAAAAACAACAGGAAAAAGCGCAGATGGATGAAAGAGTGGTATAAAAAAAGAGATAGGTACACTCATGAACATTTGTTAAGTGACCTGAAAATAAGCGAACCAAAAGATTTTAACAACTTTCTGCGAATGGACGTTCTGACATCCAAAATAAACTTCCTTTCCTCTTCCTTGGTAGCCATTTCACGAATTTCAAACACAATTACCACAGTTTACTCTACGACGATCGAGACAAAACTGATTAATTTTTGTGCAATATTAAGCACAGACTGCAATTCTTTTTCAGATTGCACAATAAAAATCAAACTATTGTTGATATCCTCAATATATTGTACAATGTTTCAATATCATCCACAGACTATCAATAATATTGCACAATATAAAATATTGCGCAATAATATTGACAGTCTAGGGGCCGCTTAAAACATAAAAACATTAAATAAAATTATTGAAGTTTCGGAAATTCAACTCCACCCCAGATCACGAAAACGAGGTTGAAGTATTGACTTCATTTTTTTTTTGTTAAAAATAATTCACATGCTAAAGTGAACTTTGTTTCACAGATAAAGTAGCAATTTAATCGCAAGGGTAGATAAAGTGTCATATCCACAGCTAATTTTATACCGGGTGACTGATAATTGTTAAGTCAAGAAAGAAACACCAAGAGAAGCGATATCGGAGAATATGTGAAAAATGTTAAAAATCCAGATAACTGCTTTGGTTCTCGCGAAATAATTAATCCAAATACATACTCTATACGTCCCTGACTAAGAAAGAACAGCAGATGAATGAAATAAATACATAATTAAAGCTGGTTCTTGTCCGATGAAAATTGTATCACAAACTCTTTTAAACGTTTAAAAGAGTTTGTGATGAAATAAATACAGTCATAAAAGTGTTTTATAGTTTTATGATTGTTACGGCGTCGGACGTGAACTTGACCTTTAAACAGCTGAAATATGAGCTCCGAATTATTGACGATGTATATGCGTGTATCACCTACCTGGGGTAAATTATTCAGTGCAGGTTGTAACGGGTAATTTTTAATTTTTTTTTTTATCAAAACAGCATCAAGGAGTGCAATGACGTACTTTCCACTTAAGCTAAGACATGCCGTCCAGATTTCATGGCAAACAAGTCAACTAATAGATCAGTCGTGTTAGTAAATAGTTTTCTTATAACTAAACCGACCAATAGACTTCCTCGTCCACAGACAAGTCAACTAATAGATCTATTAGGCAATTAATAATAAACAGAAGAAATGAACTAGTCTATTGGTTATTTGGAAAGACAAGTAACAGATTTATTTGCTGCTAGTAAAGCTAGTAAATAATTTGCTTACAACTAAGCTAACCGAAAGGTATTCTCGTTCGTAGACAAGCCAACTAATAGTTGATCAATAATTTACAGAACAAATAATAGGTTTTTTAGTTAATTGAAAGGATATGTAACGAATTTATTGCTTTGCAGTCAAGTTAGTTAATAATTTGCAATAGATGTGAAACCTTTGTAGACATCCCAACTAATCAATCTATTGCTTGGACAATAAATCACAGAACAAACAAAGGTAGTTGGAAAAACCAGAAACAGATTCTTTAGATGGTATTCAAATTAGTCAATCATTTGCTTATGAATAAACCAACTGAGAGACCGTCTCGTTCGTAGAGAAGACAACTAATAGGTCTATCAAGCAGTTAACAATTCACAGAAGAAACTAATAGCTCTTTTAGTTATTTGGAAATAAATAGTTAGTAAATAAATCAACTGATAGACCTATCGTTTACAGATAAGTACATTAATGCCAGGTTGCACTAACTTTTTAAGCAGAGCTAAAATTTAAGTTACGTTTAGAATGTGACATTTACGTATGGTCAGTGTAATATCAAAAACATTCTGATTGACATTTAAACTTCAACTTATGTATCAATTAGAATGTGACTAACATTTTGTTAAATCTATAAATAATGTCATAGTCTAAACATCACTTAAATTTAAGTTCTGCTTAAAAAGTTGGTGCACCCGGGCATAAGTCAACTAGATCTATTAGCTGATTAATAGTTTTATTAATTGATCAGTAATAAATTGCACAAGAAACTGAGAGGTCTATTAATTAATCGAAAAAGCAAAAACAAGTAGTTATATTAGCTGGCAGGATATGTTTATTATTTGATAGAAAAAAAGGACTAACGTGTCCATCAGTTGTCGGGAAACTCAATAATATTTGAACCAATGGAGACAGAGAGCTTCAAATGATTCTGAAGTAGACAGAGAAAATAAACTAGTTTATATTCTCTGTCTCAATACAAATAAATAAATAAACAATGGAACTTAGAGCGAGACATTGTGTCAAAAAAAAATCAGAGCCATCTAGCGGCTTTATGTAGAACTAATTTTCGAAGAGAAATTCAAAAACGTTTATCGCTTTTAAATGTCACGATAGTGCAGTCACTAAATAAATACAGTACCGCAATCCATATTGTTACGGTATAAATCGAAACAAGGAACATAGCGTAGCTTAAATATTATATTAAACATAAATAAATACAGACAAACATAATTGTACAAAGTTCAACTTACCCTAACAGCACACTTTAACAAAATAGAGCCTACATCATGCTCTGATAGCAACTAGTTTAAGATTTTTTTTATGCAGATCGCGGGGTTTTTATACAAAGTGCAACTCGAGCAATTCTGAGTTGTTACGAGACCGGAAAGGTACGATAGATTACGAGATACTTTAAATCCGTTTTAACTTGTTCAAGGTTCTGCACTTGCAGAGGGCACATGTCGAGGTCGCGCTAGATAAATTCTCTTATCTCAAATTCGCTAAATGAATCTAATATTTTAATATACTTTCGCCTTGTCACAATATGCTTAATGTGTAAAGCAAAGAAATCACGTTTTTACACTAAAATGGCCGACTTTTCTAGTGATTTTCTTTCCGGCAAGTTTAATCAAACGTAACACCTGTCAAATAAAAGGTTAAAATCAAGGTTACTAAAGAGAGAAGGTTGCCTGGTAACTCGTGGAGTGACGCGTCATCCAGTAGGCCATCTATTTGTGTAAATGCATTAAATCGGACTACTGAGTGACGTTGAAAGTTACCAGGCAATCTTCTCTCTTTAGTAACCTTGGGTTAAAATGCCCAAGTGTGTTGTTCATAGATGACTAACTCTTTAGATTAGAAACATTCAGCTACTTTGGCGTTCATAAATAATAGTTAAGACTCTGTTCGCCTGTAGCGCTAGAAACAACGGCGGGTAATTCAAATTATTACATCATGCAACTTTAACTTATAAAGCCGATATTTCAATCACAAGTTAACCCTATCAGTTTATTCTCATAGTAACAATTATGAAATCAATTACAATTATTCCTATGGCAATAAACTGAAGGTTAAAGTTAACTTGTGATTGAAATATCGCCCCTAAATTATCAAAATCCATTATACGTCTTAAAAATGATAATTAAATAAATTGTTAAAATAGAAAAGGAATAAACAAATTAGTTTTCAAATTTATAATCTGCAATAATATTTACATGTAAAACATTTACTTAATATTAAATTTATTTACCTGTACATGGACTTAGTACATAATGTAGGTCTAAAATTTATGAAGGGATCACACATGAAACAAATATACAATTGCATATTGACCGAAACACATTAAACCGGTAATGTTTCTAGGTTACGTTTTTGTGATCAAACCAAACAAAATCACACATAACTTATGATTATCCAAATTGTAATCATGATCGTTTAATCAGAGGTGGAGAGAAAGTAATCACAGAGAACGAACACGCAGAATTATGTTCATGATTATGATTAGTAATCACGGGTATAAACGAAAGCAGGTACAGGCGCACCGCACTCATGGCATGTCATTTCAAAATATTTCGCTCATAAAAAATTGTAAAGAAATCTGTAAACACGATACACCCAGCGAGCAGCGACCTTCGTGAACAGAGTCTTAACTAACAATCTAAAGTAGATTATGACTGCCAACACATCACCCCATGGTGTTGTTGTTAGCGTTAGACTTCCTACCTATTTTGCACTAAAATGGCGGCTGATTGCGGTACTAATTTAATGACGGACACGATAGGTATACTAAAGCGCTCTGACTGGAAAAACAAAAGAAAAACGACGAATTTTGAAGAGAGATCTGCAACCAGAAATTTAGAACCATCTAGCGGTTTATTCTAGAACTGACTTCTTTTGAAGGGTTGATAAAAATTTTACACTCCGTATAAAATAATGATGATAAGGGACCCCATTTTGAACACCTGCTTTGATAGTTAAACAAGTAAAGCACTATAACACTAATGCACTTCAAATCTCCCGTCTTAAGAATTTTTAAGTATTTTCTCGCAATCTGTGACTTACGCGTAGTTTTTCTTTTTTCTTTGTGTATGTAATGAGCAAAAATTGTACGGAAAATCAAGGGCACAGCACAAGGGACGATTAAATCCGTACAATCTGGTGTAATTTGCATAGATGATGAACTGGTCCGTCATGAATTGCAGCTATAATAAGGCGTTTCACATTTTCAGAGAGAAACCAAATGTTTCAGCGATTCCTTGGAAATGTAATCCTCTAATAATTCCTTATTCGTAATTTAATATTCGCATCAATTTCTATCAATCCTGTCTGAGATTTCCACACATCTAACGTACATTTCGTTCCCAGCTGTTAAACATGTAATAAAACAATTATCAGTGACCCTGTATACAAAATCCAAAGACAAATCTTTCAGTAAATACGAGGCTTTAGTCTTGATAAAAAGAGGCCAAGAAAACGAGCGATTTTTTTAATGGGCAAACAGGTTTTTGCTGTAACAGAAGGGGTTTAGAAATAAGCGAAATTTGTTGTTGTGAATTTCTTTCTATTGAATAATTTCCTTTATTTTTCAGTTTTCACCAAAGAGAAGCCCGACATCGACAACGAATCAACCCCAAATTACCAACCCTACTTCTGCAAGAACGGCAAAGCCGAGACCCGCTTCATGCCCGAAACAATCTGCAAGTACAAAGTCTCAGAAATGTCCTCGCCGACGTTCAAGACGTACGCGAGTGCGGCATTCCCGGAGCACAAGTCTTCACCCCCGGAATGCATAGAACGTTACAGTACCAGCCCCAAACAATTCTCGAGCGTGTCCCCGGACAGGAAGCGCTTCCACTCGCCGGATATACTGGCGAGCGAGAAGTTCGTCGAGCTTGATTTGGTGGCGTCGTCCTTGCAGAAGACCCCTTTAACATTCGGCGTGCCCGAAACTAGCGAGGAGATAATTTGTGCGCCGTCGGTCTCAAAGATAAAGCAGCAGACTTCGACCCCCATTGTCACGGTGACGCATCACGACGAGATCAGATCTGTGGACGACGAACGCTTGCAACCGGAAGGTCAAGAAAGGGCCGGCAGAGTCAACGAAACGTCCCCGGCAGGCGAATTGATCGTCGAGGTCACCGGGTCATCCCCCAATCTCGCCGGTGATAAATTAGACGAGATGATGGACAAGATCACGCACGATTTAGATTATTTGCTCAACAGAGATAACGAATTCGATGATATACAGCCCGGGCTACCCGTTAACCTCAGCATCAGGAAAATCTCCAAGTCGCAAGTGTGCGTCTTCGAGCAAATCGAAGAGGAGAGTGAGGAGGACGTTAAAGTTCCTGAAGCAATCACGAACGTCTCCAGAACGAATTGCTGATAAATTTATATAGAATTTTCTTTGTATAATAAAAGTGTTTAATTTTTTATTTACGACAACAGAATATGTTCGATTTTTCATTTGTGTATTCAACGAAGCCGCTTTGTTCTTATTGGATACTGTCATGCAACGATGGATCAAACGTCAACGTCAAGCGTGAAACTTTTCTTTTTAATTTCGAAAACCGGAAACGAGAACTTTTAGACAGCTATTTTCATACGTGAAAGCCAAGAACGAAACATAAGTTTTTAATGGTCCCTCGCGACTTTTGCTCGGGCGATAGTTATCCTCAAAGGCAGTTTTGTTTTGTGCGGAAAGACGGAAAACATCAAATAAAAGTTTATATCCTGAGAAGTTCTGCCACACAGATATTAAGTTTAATATATTCAAGTGTGGAGAAGTCGTTTAATTAGCCAAGTCTACGAGTCTTCGTTTCATTATGTTGTTTCGTTAAAAATTAACCGTGTTAGTTTATTTAACAGTTAAATTGCTTCATGTTTTCTCGACTCTACGAAAAACACTTTACAGACAGGTAAAGTTATGTAATTAATACGATAATCGATGTTTATGTGCAACGTTGTGACAGTATCAGTATTAACAGGCGTGTAAACTGTAAGCGTGTTCTGTGATATTGTTGTTACAAAACAACTGCCAAATATATCGACTTGATTTACCGTCATTGTAAATAGTTAAACTTTACCCGGTGTTTTAATGTGCAAATTTATGATAATAAAATCTTGTCAAAACGTGCCGCTATAGTTTGGATTCCGAGTTTTACCAGATGCATTAGCGTAGAACAAATAAATAAAACGTCGCAAATAAATTTCGGCGGTGCCCATGTCCGCCGATTCGGTCGTGTACATGTATCGGGGGCTTTGTTTCCGAGCGCGAAACACGGCATAAATTAACGAATTTTGATAATGCAACGCGACAGAAAAGTCTCGGCGATTTATGCGATGCAAATTTAGATAGGGGCCCCGACCCACGTTCGCTACATTTCGCCCAACTGCAGATCAGGGTCGTCAATAATTACACAGGTAGGTAGTTACCGTTTACTGCCAAGAATCAAATTTATTGTTGCCATTTATTAGCTGAAAATATTTTATCTTTCGCACGACTTATATTAAAATATACATACATATACAGTGTGCAATCGAATAAGTTTCACTTAGGGCTTTCCATCTTCCCGTTAAAGTTATCCGGCGAATAACTTGGTTTTTATGAATTATTTCCATGGTAGTTATCAGTCAGTTAGTTTATCAAGAGATGGAAACACACCGGCCTTTAGTGCAACTACTATTAATACATAAGAAAAGAATTATGAAAGAATGAAATATTTGATTTACAGAAGCTTTCAACTGAAGTCATTTTATTAAGCAAAGAGTTGTTTGTTATAGATTCTCCTCAACAAAGGACGGAAAGTTTTAATCTATGCTATCCTATTGAAGGCAAGCAAGGCGCTACATTCTAACAATGTTACGTACGCTATGAATTATGTCGTTTGAATTTAAAATCGGAGCGGATGCTATTCAACAGCAAAGCACACGTAATGCGGTGGGCTCTCTTTCTATTTCGTCGAGAACGCGCAGACATCCTATTATTTTGACATTCTAAAGGACGTCTTTAATATCGAAGTGACAGAGAAATCTAATAGAACGCTCACGTAAGACGAGATTTATCATCAGTTTCTTGTTTCTATCAAGTAGGTACTGATGGAACGGGGGTGAAAGTTTTTACAAATGAAAAAGTCATTTGACATTGTTAGAAAAGAATAGGTTCTTTTTTCTATTAAATTTTTTCACTCCAGTTGCAATTTTTATTAAAGAATTCTCTATATGTACATATCGAGTGTGCATTTTCAATCCGGAACATACATAGGAAGTTAGCATGACTTCGAACGCCCGACTTTAAACAATCGCAGCTCCTTCGAATGAACAGCGAGCCAGATGAGATGACCTCCGTCGTGAAAGGGAAGGATGGGGGTATACACCGGTACAATCACCACGACGATATCGCTTCCGGTTCCGGAGAAAGGAATTTTTTTCCGTCAGCTACCTACCCGGCCACAGTGGGGTATTAGTATAGGATTGTTGGGCAAAAGTGAAATATCAAAAGATAGTTTAAAATACTTTTTAACATTTGTACTTGGTAAAACAATATCTGAAGCAAAAAAATTCGGTCTCCGCATATCCCTAGCACTAAGAAGTAAGCTTCTGTGCCTATCCAAAGTTAATAAAGAGATGCGCGAGAGTTGCACTTCAATAGTCACTGTGTTCGAGAAAATAATTTGTTTTAACAACTTTCAGTGACTTTTAATTATTTAAGGAATTTTCTACTGGGGGTATGTAATATGCATATGCAGATTTTTAGATTATTTTGAGAAATACTTTAAAATAACAGTCATTTCAATGATGCCAATTAAAGAAGAAATATTTGCATTTCTGTTTCATACATTAGTCTTTTTGTTATATTTCCAATCATTTCCAAGCAAAAATGCATTTATTACCGTGTAGAGCAATCTGTAGGCAGTCAGTCAGTAAAAAAAAAATTGCCATTCTATTTTTTATGATTTTTTTTGTAGTTAGTAATTCGAAAACGGTAAGAAATCTCGAAAACGGTAGGAAATACGATTTTGGTTAAATTAAAGTAAAGTTGCGTATTTTGGTGTTGAACAATAATCCGTTTTGAAAAATCTTCTACGATTTGTAGTTTCTGAAATATTTTTAAAAAACTGAAAAACGTTGAGAAGTAGTCTGGCTTCGAGAGTGTTTAAACTCTAAGAAATATTTTGCTGATAAAACGCGAAATATTAGCTTGAATATGAATTCCTGACATTTTTTAACCGAATAAATGTAAATTATCATTTTTACCAAGATTTCGACTCAAATACCCCACTGTGGCGGCGCCAACTTTGAGGCCCTCCCGAGCGGATCCTGTGCACCTGACCGGGACTGGGAAACGTCAAAAGACGCTCCGGCGACGGGGGCGTCAAGAGCGCGTTCGTCTGGATCTAATACGGCGGCGTCTAGGTCGAAAAAACGTTGCATTTTGTGGTCATGCAAGAGGAAGGATGGTTCTAAGCGGAAACGTGTCACCAACCCAAACGCCCCATAATTTTGAACGGGAACTGTGCTCGTGCGCCATTAAGACGCGTGGCGTGCGTCTCCAAATTTTTGTGGTTTGTGAAGCTGAGATAGCTTTGAGATATTCCAGTTTGGCAAATATCACGTCTCTATTCTCGTAAGCCCAACTGTGTCAGTTTGCTGTTTGTTTTTTGCCACAACGCTACCGTTTGCGCTACCGTATCCGAGCACGTGTTGCTTTAAGGTTCTCGATCAGAAAAACTAACAGAAGATTGTAAGTACCCTAGTTGTTTAGGAGAATATTTTCTAAGGTTCTTTTTCTCTTTATGTAGAGTTTTTTTTGGACTTCCGAAATTGTGTTGAACATTTGAAGATTAGTTTTTTGGATTCCCGAAATTGTGTTGAGTTACCGAGGCCGAAGCTTTCCTCCTACCGCACGAGTTTTTATGGGAAAATTCCTTGCTATTTACTGCGTTCTCGTTTTGAAGATATTATTTTGAAGATAGTATCTTTTGAAGATACTACCGGACAGGAGTTCTCTTTTTATTTGACGTGGTTGTTCCTGGAAACAAGTCCAGTTATTGCGGAGTCGTTTGAAGATAAATTCAACGGAGTCGTAATTGGAACTCAGGTCAAGCTATCGTCAGGATTGCGTAAGAAACAACCATTTGTATTAGTATCGTATCGTATCGACAAAACTGTCAGTATCGTTTCGTATGAACAAACTTACCGTATCGTATCGTATCGAGAAAATTACAGTATCGTATCGTATTGAATTAACTATCGTATCGTATCGTATTGAAGAAACTACCGTATCGTGCCGTATCGTATTGGAAACATTATCGTACCGTATGGAAATAATCCATAAAATTTATTTTGATTGTCAGTGGACAATATTTGTAATATATTGGGTCACCTTCGAATTAATTTAGTGCTATATTACATTTATTTGTATGGGTCATTTATATATAGTTTGCATCATATTAATTTTTTCTACTTTAAGTTTTTTTGTACACATGTTAGTATATATTTATTTTGTTTGATCGAATTACTTTTTATGTTAAATCGTTACATAATTTATCAATTATATTATTTTTTATTTTCAAACATTCTTTTTCATTTTCTGTTACGATTAAAGAACAATTTCTTTAAAATAAATTTGCTAAATTTAATCTAAAAATCTGTTTCGAGTTCGTTAGTTTGGTTCCGGACTGTTTTAGTAATTACAGTTTAAAGAGATTACTTGGCGCTCAACAGCTTTCGTTTTGTCATCTACCGTTTATTATTTTTTTATGAATTACGCAAGTTATGTTTTTAAGAATATAGTTCGAAGAATTATCCTTCCGAATCCACCTCAGCCTCCGACTAAACTGAGCTATGGCAACCAAACAGGTGAGAATCTACTTACAAAAAAGTATGTCACAATAGATCGAAACATCAATACCACCTTCTTTGACCCAGCAGGTCAAAGAAGGTGGTATTGATGTTTCGATCTGTAAGAGTCCGTGAAACGGACTGCGACATCGAATTCCCCTGACTTTTTCATCCCAGATAAGGATCAGCGATCCTAGAAGTTCCAGGCACCGGAAAAAAATCCCGCAAAACCGGGTTCCTTCCAAAAACGCGTTTTTTCCTTCGAAGTCGTTCATCTTCCTATGTTCCGGATTGAAAATGCTCACTTGATATATATATATATATATATATGTGTATATTTTTTTAATTTAATGTGTGGATACAATGCTAAACCGAATAAGAGAGTTATTGCAAGTTGTTTTGATACGCTGCGATAATTACGTTGACGGTATTATGACAACTGCGCATGCGCATTTTAATTAATTAGAGACTTATTGCATAACGTTTTTTCGAAAGACGTGTACGTTAACGCCTGGGTTGCTTAGCAATATCGTATGTATAATGTGTCGTAGTACGTAAAATTCAAAGACGTCATACGTCCGCTAAATGAGAAGACGTATGGGTTTAACGTACGTCTACAATCTCCTACATCACCTAGTAGCCAAAATTTTATTTTAAAACGTCAAACTTTAATGAAAGTTAATCAATGGATTAAACTGACATTTGTATTCGTAATTGATCATAATGGCATTTAGCAGTAGATGGACGGTCGTAAACTACATACGTTATTTCATACGACCGTCTTTAAAGTCGTAACGTTAACGTTGACGGATACTTGTGGTAAGTTATTGCATAACGTTTTTTCGAAAGACGTATACGTTAACGCCTGGGTTGCTTACCATGTATGTATAATGTCAAAGACATAATACGTCCGCTAAATGAAAAGATGGATGAGTTTAACGTACGTCTACAATCACCTACATCACTTAGTACCCAAGATTTTATTTTATAACGTCAAACATTCCTCAATTAAACTGACACTTGCATTCGTAGCTGATCATAATGACATTTAACAATAAATAGACGGTCATAAGGGGCTATTCTGTAACTTATTAACAGGCTGCTAAAATTTAAGGGTACGTTAAAATTCAAAATAGAGTCTTGTGATTGGCTGTTACCACGGTAACGAAATTTTCGATACAGAATAGGCCCCATAAACTACTACGTAACCAAGACGTCCTGCAAAATCTATAAGATTTGAAATTACAGAATAACATGCAGATCAACGTTCCATTATACAGTGTGTAATCGAATAAGTTTCAATTACTGTAACCGCGTAACCACTATTAATACACAAGAAAAGAAGCGAAGTTATGACATACGTTTGAGAAGCACTGGATGTGATTTAAGTGGCCCAACTGAGCGAAGTATACTATTAAGCGCAATAAATGATAGAGCAGTAAACTCGCAGATGTAATACAATAAACGTTAAAGTAGGCGATTTATGACTTTCGTACGAAAGAATGCGGAGATTAGAGATTGTTAACACGTAAGCAATAATAGTTATTTTTGTAACAAGGCAGTATCGAACGAGTTTGCAAATTGCTAGCCAAGGCGAGTTCGATAAAGGCACTTTACTGCCGTGTTGCATACAACATTTTTTCGACTACCACTTAGACACTTTTCCCTCTAAGAAGTGCATAATGACTCATCGAAATCTGACGGATTACGAACATCTGATTATTAGTAATGTAGGGGAAACAGATACCAAATAAGCCCCCGGTAAGGAGTGGTGAAATTACTGATAAAGTTTTTCGGTGAACTTCGCGTGACTGCTAGGCCACTATACTCCATAGTTGAATGATAAATCAAGTTTTATTTAAGAAATATTTACATCTGCGAAGATCGTTACATTTTCGTCGACACTGACTTGCATGAGCACGTTTTCCATCACAAAACGTATGATTATTGCTCGTAAAATTTCATATAACATTGCACTGCACAAATGCAAGAGCTGGGCTTTTACTGTCGAATTTTCCCCGCCCCCAACGCGTCGTTGCATGCAAGATGCAATTCACCCCGATGCGATGTAAATAAATGCGAGGCGGATTCAAAAGTTTAACTGCATCAAAAAGTTTCGACATCCAGTCGTAAATGTGACATTGTAGAAAGATTTCGCTGACGAGTGATTTAAAGAGAAATATGCTACGTGCCCCAAGTATTATTCGATCATCTTTTTTTTTACCCAAATTGCAGAAATTACTGCGAGGGTTCGGAATTTTAAAAGAGGAGAGAGTCTTCGTGTTCCTCGACCTTAAATCCGGCGAATCCTATATTTTTTTCTTGGGGAGTAAATTTAATACAATAATAAAATAAAAGGAGGTTTTATGTGAGTCCCTTTTACTTTTTAGGCCGAGCTCTTTTTCGCCGAAGCTTTTGTGCCGTGGTACGAGTTTCGTAATCTCGCTTTTTAAAGCCTCAGCGAGATTTTCGTAAAACAATTTCACATTATAATACCGTATGATTTTTAAAATTTTAGATAACGGGAGGCCGTGAAGAGGAAAAGCTATAGCTTAAATTAACTCATACGTACGTTTTGGTTAACATCACTGGGAAAATATCGTTCAATTATGAATGCATTTTGAAGTTTTGTAAATATCATTTTGAATAAATTGTTTTGTATTTGCTAATTTACGCCATACGTTTTGCTTTCACGGTCTCCCTTTATCTAAAATTTTAAAAATCTAATACTGACACATCCTCAAAGGGCACACATCGACCCCTGCATATTCACGAAAAATCCCCAACAATATTCAAACAAGTTTTCTGTCCCACACAAATTAATTTATCTCAGAATCTCTCCTTATCGCAAGTTCTAAACATTTGTTCGAAACTTTTCTTATTTATTACATTGTCAAAGTTAACCCCCCTTTCTGGCGGGTTATTATAAATTCATAACATTATCACATGTCAAGGGAGGATCTCCGGCAAAGTTAGGAGCGTAATCGAGAAACGTTGGAGCGATCGAAGATCGCCTCTCGAACATCCTTACTTACTCTTCTTTATCTACCATTAGAGGGGTAACTGGAAGCGGATATTAAGTAATCCCGAGGAGATGCGCATCTCCGTCTCTTCACTCGACGCTCGTCAGAGATCTTTCGAGCTCGGCTTATCAATTATGAAGGCGCTAATTAAATAGTCCCCGAAGCGCGCCGATTTCTTTTCGATTATCTTTCATTACTCCCTCAAGATAAATCCTCACGGCGAAAAGAAATCTACTCGTCTCATCAGTTACTAATAAACTTTCAGCTTTAGATTGAATACCGTACTGTAAAGTCACGTTTATCACACTTGGCAGGGAAATCCTTCATGGGCGCGCCCCGCAAGATGTTAGATCACAATTACGCCCCGACAGTGTCGAAACTTTCGCACTGATATTAAACTTCCGAATTCGACGAACATTTATATCACACAGAGCCCATCAATGCAGCAGCAGCAGCAGCAGCGGAGGCGCACGTGAGAAGAATAAAATGGGATCGTAAAGAATTTCGCATTTCTGACGTTCGCATGCATCTATGCAAGAGTTTAATAAATGCGTGTTTTGCTGGAAACGTCATATTAAATAGTTTTGCCGTCTTAATATCCTTCAACCGAGTATATCAGTGACATCTATGTATGCAGATTCAAATAAAATTGAATGTCTTTTTGTAAATCATATTACACGTGTCCCCAGATGGACTGAAAAAGAGGAAAAACTCTTTTATTTATTTTCAACTTTAGAGAAAAATATTGTTCTTTATAAAAGTTTTTGCTTGTTCTAACCAATGTTCTAATTTTCTAACCAAAATCCAGATATTGTTTTTCTTAAGTAAAATAAACGGCAGAATTTTCTCTCTCTCTTTCTTAATATCATGCACACTACCTATTCTTTCAAGCTTAGGAATAAGATTGAGTGAAGCATTTATGGAGACACACATTTGGAAACTTTGCGTTAAATTTCTATATTGCGAAGATGTAAGACGCTTCTCCAGTTCCATAACACTGCAGAAGATAAATTCTTAAAATTCTTAAATTCTTAAATTTGATGGGTTAACATTAGGTATATTCGTTTTAGAAATCCTGGGTTTGCCACAATAACGTCATCGTCAAGTAATTAGTACACTTGTTTCAGCAATTATTAAATTTACCACAGGGGTGCGTTTAGAAAAACGGTAGAGTATTGTTAGAGCATACGCAAACCGTTTATAAAAGGAGATGAATAATTACCGGTTAGATTTGTTTCACATTTCTAAACACCGGAGCGTGCACATTGTGTAAACCCAAGTTCCCGTGCTTTGAGACTGCGGGAAAAGTTACCTTGTGAGGTTAGGTTTGTTTTCAAATTTGAAAATAGTGTTTACACATCTGGAATTATTCAAATTAAAATGAATAGTGACAAAAATGTAATTGTAACTTCGTGTAGTCATGATTTATTGACCGATGAAAACGAAGAAATCATAATTCACAACAAAATACTGTTGTGTAATAGAAAAAGTAAGATCAAAACTCATCAGTTTTAAGATCTATTTAACAAAAGTAATGTATGTTTTGGCACTAGCTTGCGTGTAGGTGCCAGCAACTGAGAACATTATAAAAATATTCGGAATTTTCCCCTAATCTAACGTCAACCGTTTAAAAACTAATCGTCACGTGATCTCCCCTTACGCTGCCTCCGTCGACTTTTTCTAAATGTACTCCAGTTCAATAATAGGTCTGTTTGTTATCCTGAACTGGTGTACACTAGTGTACACTTTTTTCACGAAATATGCTTTAATGAAGCCTGATTTCTTTGATAATGTGTAAATACGAATCATACTCATTCACGCTGACATACTACACGAACATTTCAGGTTGCATTAAAGAAGTCACTTCGAAACCGTTCCCAAGGTCTCGTCTGTTCGCTCTAGGTAAAAACTAACATTCGGGAGATTTGTTTCACTTGATACGTTCAGCGAAGGGTCAGACATAAATAAAACACACACAGTGTATAACAAATATATTTGTGTATAATAAAAGAAATAATCACTGTTGTCTCAAGTCAATTAACTTTAAATGAAATCAGTGAAAAGTAGTGTACTTGAACTCTCGATACGTGGTTAATCAAATCTGATTGCACAAAGGTCAATGTCGATTAACCGGTTATATTAATTTTACTTAAGTATAGGCACTGTAACGGGCCGCGATAAACAATGTCCGAGAAATATAAAAAAGGTATACGTCACGTTATCTGACGTCCAGCTGTTATCTGGTTCGTGTTAGTTCGGGTAGGTGGTAGCACTTCTTAGCGCAAACATCGCCTCGTGGAACTCACGGTCGGCGATACACAGGGCTAATGCGTAATTCTTCGGTAAATTCTCCCAAAGAGGATGCAAACCAACAAACAGTCGGCAAAACGGCTATGCTATACTAGAAAGTGTAATTAAAATCCCAAAATAAATTACGATCCTAATAGGACAAAGAGAACGGCCATTTCTGCGAAGTATTAAAACATACCTGCTATTTAGCGAGGTCGTTGGGCTAAAACACGACTTGCGTTTCACAAGGCAATGTGAGATACTTGAATCTTCCAGTAAAACTATTTAAATGAAATTTTGCACTAATTTAGCAACAATTCACGAGAGCGAGACGATACCTGTATCTCACGAGACTGCTAGCACAAAAGTGGCGGAATCACACATAGTCTGGACACTTCCGGTAATTCTAACGGGATAAAATGACGTGACCAATGGAATAATTATGATGTAAGGATATTCAAATAAAAGAGCCAATATGAAGGCAGGATTTTAAAACAGTCGTTTCCGGCGAGGGTTATAGCATTGTCAGTCGACTAGAACAAGGCGTACCTACAAGCGGTGTTGCAAGCTCGCTGCAATGAAATTAAACTGTAACAGGGAGATTACGCTTGGGGACGCACTGACGTCACATCCACATTCGACATTCTGACAGTTGATGCGAAGACAGAGTGGATGTCTTAAGGTCGGATCTATTTAGATTATGTCTAATAATATGATTGCGTCGAATTAAAGCGCGGAGTTAGCTTAAATTAGCGTTGATATTTATTGTCTTTGTGAGCGAAAACCGGATCCGTGCTACATGTTTCATTTTAACTTAATGTGTTACGTTCTTCATAGCTAACGTGTTTTTAAATTAGACCTGTGGTGGTTTCGTGTGGTTAATTTTTCTTGTTGATGCACAAGTGTGTTATTTTTAATTTTTGCTCTTTGCTTCGGGGTTACGTATAACCTCGACCTGTCCCATCGAGTTTAGCCGGCAATTTGCGACGAACTTAATTTGCCCACCCAAGATTTGCAGCTTTGAGGTAGGTAGTAAAGTGTCCGTTTTTTGCAAAAAAGTATGCATTGGTGTACACCAGTGCAGGATAACAAACAGACCTAATAATTACTCTGTCTAGTAACTAACTGACATTTGCGACAAACGAGACAAACGATACCTTGATTTTATTACCGAACAAATTTTTCGTTTTAAATTTTTAGAATTTCCTACTTTATTTTATTTAAGAAAAACAATATCTGGATTTTGTTTAGAAAATTAATGGTTTTCGAACAAGCAGAAACTTCTTTTGCAGTCCATCTGTGGACACACTGTATATGTGTGTACATACAGTAAGCCGAAAAATATTGGAATTACCAGTAATTTCTTTTATTTTGCGAAACGTACCTTTCATTACCTTTTATTATAACGTCCCTGATGTCTCAGAATCATTTTGTACGAAAATTGGCTTTGATTTTTACTAGCAAAAGTTAAGTAGGTAAACCATACATGCATATTTGATACATTCACTATTTTTCATCGCAGTAGCCCGTGCTTTTTAGTGAGTAGGTTGGCTGTCATGAAAAACTGTATTCTTCTAACTAAGGGACATACCGTGAGGCCGAAAAGTTAGGCACAAATATAATATTCACTTTGATTTTTTAAACGACAACCCTAATTTTTTTACAGAATCGAAATCCCTTGTAAAATTCTAAAAAATTTTATACAGTACTCGACTTATTGACATTTCATATACATACATATTTTTTTTTTCTTTTTTATATGCATACCGCCTGTATATACTTTTAAAAAGAATATGTCAATGCATTGCTTTATTGCAATCTATAGGCAACCAACTGCGCAACTACAAAACAATGAAAACAGTAATTAAATTATTATTAATGTCAAATTAATAGCAATTCAGCTTCATTCTAACCTAGTAATTCATACATAAATTAAGGCATAAAATACGTTCACAATGATTAATTAAAATTATGATAAATATTACTTTTTTTCTGTTGCTTATGAACATATTTCTGCGTTACGTAAATCAACTAAATTGTAATTTTTAATTACAAGGTAGCGAGTGTAGCTTAAGTTTGTTATAAAATTGTAGTTTTTTAATAAAATCATACATAGCGAACATGGTATCAGAATGGTAAAACTTTGAAAGACTTATTTTCAACAAAATGTCTAGAAATACTTATTCCTTGTTCAAAGTATTGTTAGAAAAAATTTGGCGAATTTTGGCGCTTTACATTTAATTCTCAAAAAGTGACACATACATATTTTGTGCAGTACTTGGGGGAAATTTTTGATCTTCCATTTAGTTACTTACATTATTCAATAACTTTCCATTTCTTTTTGCACAGTAGTTGGTAGACGTGCGTACGCATGACACATGACGATTGATATAACCTGTCCGCCGATAGATTGAAAAATTTCAAATATCCTAACATATTGAAATACCCTAGAATCGAGTAGCATCGAAAGAGCATATCATAGGCTTGCGGTTGGTATAAATGTTGTATATGCCCGACGAATAATACTATTGGTTAACGTTAGGCGTAGGAATATTTGACATTTGTTTACGTTTCTTTGGTTAAAACAAATGAACTTCAGTCAGTGTTTTGTAGGTTTTATTGACAGTAAAAAATATTATAATTATGTTGTTTGTTCTTCTTGTGAGAATTAATGTTACGTTATTATAATAAAGTGTAAATATTATGTACTTGTTTTAATGTTTAAATTTTAGTAAAAATTCGAAGTACATATAAAAATTACAAAATGTTCAAACTTTGGCGCCAAGTGGCGCTCTGGAATATTTCCTTTGGCGCTTGTAGCATATACCAAGATGGCAACCCTGCCACGGAGATCGAGGGAAGCACATACAACGCTAAGCGCGAATTGTTGGATCATCAAGATCGACAGTGGTATCAATTAGTATACACTGAGAAAAAAAAATGTGTTAATTTTCAACCAAAAGAAAATGTTCACCCAACAAAAAGTTCCGGTTTAATACGTTGAAAAACATTTTTTTGGTTGAATTAACACATTTTGTTTTCTCAGTGTAGCCAATACCACACCAATACAACCTTGTAGAGTTTTATGCAAATACAATCCACATTGAAAAAATTAGTAATTTCATTCAAAACTTTCAACAGTATCACTGCAAGAAGTAGCTGAACGTTTTGATGTATCTAAAAGTTTCGTATTTAAAATGCTATAAAAGAACTTAACACAAACATTTTAAAATAATAGTTTTATTAAAAAAAAGAAAAAAATAACTGTACTCGTATTAAGAATTACACGTATAGGTAATAAATAAAATACTTTTAGAACAGTTCCAATTTTAGAAAATTACTAAAACACGAAAATTACTAAAACCCATCGATTGAAATCCAATACCCTAAGGAAAGGTCTCGAAACGACGAATACAACAGCGCCATCTAGAAGTCAAAGAAGGTCGAGATGTGATCGAAAATGTTTTCAAGAAAAGACCTTCCAAATGAATGTTCTCAAAAAGATGCCATATTTACTGAAAATTGACAGGTCTGGGCGATTTGTCCAAAAAATGGGCGTTTTTTAAATATGTGGTTCTTACTTTTCGACCACGCTGTATAATGAAAATTATTGAAATTTGATGAGTATTTTGAAAATATGATCAAAGGAGCAAGAAATTTTCTTAAATTAACTAAACAAATTACACAATCGCGTGAAAACTGTGCAAAGGAGAACTTCACAGCTTTTATTTAACACAGCTTTTTATACAACATGAATAAAAAGTAAGGGACAAGGTAGAGCCGTTATTATAAGTTTTAACAGTTTTAAATGACTAATTGTTTGTCACAATTTTTCTGTGACGGAGCTGATAGAGTATTTTTTTCTCTTTAGGGTCGTTTAAAAATATCATAGGGTTGTATAAGAAAAATTTGGAGAAAAATAATTTAAAGTCTGAGACTGCTGTTTCAATAATAATTTTAACCATTTATTTAATTTGTCAATTTTTTATTATAAAAGTGTGAGCGTTTAAAACTCCAAATAGTAAGCATAGAAAATAAAGATAATTTTTTTGAAAATTTTCTAATGTAACCCTATAACGTTTTTAGATGGCCAGAACGAGAAAGTCACAGTTCGAAATTATGACGTCATAGGAAAAGATGAAAAACGCAAGTTTGTGGCAAGTAATTACCCATTTAATTTTTGTTTGAAACGTTTTTTGTAAAACTTATAATAACGACGCTACCTTCGATCCTTCCTTTGTATTCACAGGCAGGCTAGGATAATAAAGTTATTTTTTTCAAATTTTTTCTTATAAAACCCTACGATATTTTTATACGACCGTAAAGAGAAAAAAAATACTGTATCAGTTCCGTCAAAGAAAAATACAGGTTGCAATTAAAAAAAATTATCGTTGAGTCACAGGCCGAGATTGTGACGTTACAGAAGAAAAAGAAGAACGCCAGTTCGCAATTAGCCATTTAACTTTTATCCTAACATTTTTCTGTAAAACTTATAGGTACTAACGGATCTAACTTCGATGTGCCTTACTTTTTATTCACGGTGTAGAAATAAATATGTAAATATGCAACAACACAAATACTGTGGATCACCGGTACCTAATACCTTATATTTCAACCTTGAAGGTGATTTAATTTATAATCGAAATGTGCAGTCGCTCTACTGATGATTTGATTAATAATGAAATATTTATGTAACAAGCTGCATTTAAATTTTTTTAATTACCCATCTAGATGTTCCATGTTGAATCACTTCGCTTGATCGATATCGTTAAATTATAAAATAGCTGAATTACTAATTGAACACAAACACAGTAATCGAGAAAAAAATTTAAAAAATTTCCGGTACCGGGAATCGAACCCGAGCCTCCTGGGTGAAAGCCAGGTATCCTAGCCACTAGACCATACCGGATATGTAGCTCAGGTTTGCAGCAATGCTATATATTCTAGATTGCAAAAAATATTTGCCTTAAAATTAAATTAAATTTTTGCAATTTTATACAATACGATCAATGACGACAGTCGGTGCCGTTATTTTAACTTAAAGGTTAATAATGGGGGACTGTATTAGATCAGATTTATTTTAAATTAGGAAATATGTTTTTAATGTAGAGCAGTCTTTAAAGCAGCTGATTGGATTAAAATAACTTTGTATAGCAAGGAAGTGAATAAATAAATATAAAAAAATATCATGTCGCAAGCGAATGCCAATAAACAGAAACTGAAACAAGGCAAGAAAGTCACTATATTTCCCCAGAATTCCCCAAGTTCTAACTTCACACTTCATCAACTTCAGGATATTCAGTTGACATAACTCAGTTCCTGAATATTGATAGGTATATTCCTTTTTGAAAAGTAGGCTTTTTTTCAGACACTGATCTAATTTTTCTACACTTATGAATTAAAAACAAACAAAGAGTAGTCTGCACGATTAAAGTAAACGGCATTCAACAGTAACAGTACTTACAAATATTTAAATGACTCTTCTTTAAAGTATCCCGCGATCGAAAATAAAATTATTCAAAACTGGCCACGAACACTGAAATCATGGATGTAAGAATATCTGGAGGAAGTTATTCTATTAGTTTCTCGTCTAATCTGGTCACTAAATATGACCGCGTTAAGTCAGAGGCACATACAAGCGCTTTACAAAATTCTGGAACGTCCACAAGCCAACAGTTTATTACTTTTGATAACATTTACTGAATAACACTTAGGTAATTTAACTAAATAAGATTTGGGAAATGTCAATTGAATTCTATAAACTGGAGGTCTACGACTAAAAGTACTTGAATGAAGCTGACTTATATTAAACTTGATGCGTCACTGAACCTCGAAAAATTCCGAAACTAACCTAAAAATCTTTCACTTCTTAACTGAAGTTTATAATAACGCATCACGGTTGCTAAATAAACACATACAGTTCTTCCGCTCGATCTTTGCAGTTACGTCAGAAAATTATCGACTCAAAATGACAAATTTATAAATTCTATCATTGTTTTAACATACGTATTAGATAAGGATAAAAGAATATGTTGATTTCGTTTCTCGAATCGGTAAAGTGTGACGTGACTGCAAAGATCGAGCGGAAGAACTGTAGATTCCTACTACGCTCAGATACAAACGCAAAATCCAGCAATTAATTTGTCACTACGGATGTCAATAAACCGCCATATTGCAGCGCAAAGTGGTAACTTCCGCCAAACGTTATTGCATTCACCCATGCCGAATATTCCCCCCTTGGTTGAAATACATTTGATAACACTTTCTGTCTGTACTTAACAGTAACATTTTAAAACTATTTCAAAATGATCAACGTTCATTGTTAAAAGTTATTTCAGAAATAGTGGAAAAGGTGAATCACAGCCTACTCTGAATAGTTTTATTTTCGATCGCGTGGTACTATACACAAAAGATTTAGTTTTTTTCTTGGTCCAATTTTGAAATTAAAAATGAAAATGATTTTTAGCTTTAACATACATATTGCTTTCCTTAATCTCGAACAATCTCCATTTCAGACGGCGTTAAAAAGTGAAAACCCTCCCCTGGGCATTAAGGGGTGTTATGGTCGACCTTCACTTTCGTTTTTACATTAGTTCGATGCACGAACCGCACGATTTAATGACCTGATCTCCTCCGCATAAGAATAGCCCTCTAACGTTCGAGCTAAATTGAGAATTGTGGAAATCGTGCGAAGCGCCATACAAGGAAATCGGCAATAAAGCGGTCGAAACTCCGGTAACCGCCGAATGACCGCAGTTCCTTTTATTGCGAGCACGTTATTCGCACGTATACACCGATATTGAATATTGCGGAAATTCTAGAGCAAAGAACTGCAAAAGCATTTTGAACTTTGATCAAATCAAACTCCAAGTAAAACATATTTCTCCCCGTTCTTTTACGATGCTGTTGTTGGGGGGGTGAATTAATAACGAGAATGTGGAGGTCTTCACGATAATACAGAAGACGTCGGAGTTTGTGGGATTTACTAATAGTTTATATTGTGGGGCATTACGATTCGACTTAATCTACCGGATGTGCTTAGCTTACGCAAATCGCTCGGGCTATTCCCTTTCAGTTTAATTCACCCGTTACTTAACGTCATATTAACAGAATTAATAATAAGCTATAATTAAACTCTCTCTCTCTCTCCCCGTCTCTATCCATTCCGTTCGTTTCAATCTTCACTTTCAATATACCTAGATATCAGCTGAATTTCAGTAAGTTATGATAATTACAGCTTAGTTGGTGACGCTCAACACTGGCTAGAAAATTTAACAAAAAAATTTGTAGAATTCAAAATTATGAAATTCAAGAATGTTTAATTTGGAACATAAAATCTTAAGAGGAAGTTATTTTTTGTTTTCGTTTCATTTTCTGGCGAATTAATTTTACATTTTTACTTAAGTATGCAGGGTCATTTACAGTCACCACCCTGAATATCAATCAATATCCATCGAATGAAAATCGTCGATCATTTTTAGTTAAGTAATCTTTATTTAGTTGTTATTTGTTTAAGTTCTCCTTTGTTTCTTCTTATAAATAATTATAATAACTTGAAAATCAATAAGAGAGCTTCAAGTTCTGTCATACCGTATGATTTTTAAAATTTTAGATCAAGGGAGGCCGTGAAGAGGAAAACATACAGCTTAAATTAACTCATACATACGTTTTGGTTAACACCACTGGGAAAATATCGTTCAATTGTGAATGCATTTTGAAGTTTTGTAAATATCATTTTGAATAAACTGCTGTATTTGCTAATTTACGCCAAACGTTTTGCTTTCACGGCCTCCCTTGATCTAAAATTTTAAAAATCATACGGTAAAAAAATTTTTGTGTGGTGCCATCTATATGAATCTTGCGGAACTACTTTTAGATGCGAAATTTGAAATAACTAAAAATTGTTGCAGTTAATAAACTTATGTCCAAATTTTTCATTTTTCTAAATCCGTACCATGTTCAGATTTCAGCTGTTATTTTATCACAAAAAGATATTAACTGCATTCGTTAAAGTTTTTACTTTTAATTAGGTATTTAAAAAGCAAACCGAAATTACATATGCTGAATTGCTGACACGACGCCAGCGCCAATGGCGCAAATTTAAAACGAAATTTTTACGTTTCAATCTGTCCATTACTTCTGTATTTTATTTATTTTACTTCCGTTTTCGTTCGTCGCTTCTATTTCTTGCTTATTCTGTATTTCGTATTTCACTGTTTTATTTTTTTATAATCCTTTTCTTATGTTGCCATTAGATTTTGTCATAAAAAAATCGAAATTGTGTGGCGCCATCTATTTATGTAAATCTTGTCAATTGCAATTTTTATACGCGAAGTTTGAAATACCTTGCTACCTTCCTGAAGGACAGCAAATTGTCAGAGGACAATTTAAGATCTCCGGCTAACTCTTGGAGATAGGGGGGTCGTACGTAACCCCAAAAAGTGCAGGGACAATTTACGAGTAAAATAAAATTTTATTTATTTATTTACTTTATTTATTATCATAAATAACTCGCTATAAGATAAATATCAAAGCCCGAAAATTCGGTACCGACTTCCTGTTACAAAGTCAACGTAAGTTTACTAACCTCGGCAACAGTAGGTTGCTTAATTTATAAGTTAATTAAATATGTACTTTACCGCAATGTCATATAAAAATATTCCGACCTTGATTACATCGTCCGCGACCCATCGTCATCGATACCCAGCGAATATCGAATCCGACGGAGGACCGCTGAAGCCAAGAAGGCGTGTCGCTATTCCCAGCGAGCTCTCTCGTCAAAAGTCGCCAACAGCGGTTGGGTGAATTCAAGTCCGGACCGACGGGGAAGTAATGGCGGAAATATAACCGTCATTGCCGAACTGATCTTGCGGTAACTTCATGATGGTTGACGTTGAATCATCACGGAGGTTTGGGTAGCCAAAGTGAGTTGATCGTAATACTCGTAATAAATGGAAGAGAAAAAATACAACCGCAAGTATAGAACAAAAGGAAAACCAGAAACCTAAAAGAAAAGAAAACATGCGTTACACTCTGAACCACGCCATATTTACCTAACTAAACATTAGACATTAAAAACATTACAGGTGACACGTAAAACTGAGAAGAATTTTAACGGAATTTTCACCCGTACCAACCAAAAAATTATTAAAGTTACTAAGAAATAGATTTTCGCGCTAGATTCTGTCATTAAAAAACTATTTGCTGCAATTTGTAAAGTTTTTTACAAATTTAATTGCCATCTATGAAAATTACTACGATTTCTTTTTTCTTTGCGCAAAATTTGTAATTAACTTTGCGTACTTAAGTACTATCGATATCATAAAAAACTAGGACAGCTTTTAAATCCAGTAGCCACACAGATAAAAATCTGGAGTTCCCTCGCGTCTGGTGTTTCCTCGCGTCCATCCATTTTTGGTGTTAAAATAAACGGAGTTAGGACGTTTAACTTTAGAAAGTGTTAAACGTGGTCTACAAAAGTAGCATTTTAATTCTTGCGGTAGTTATTTCTATATTAGGTATTATATATATATATAATTTTTTAACACCTATTTTTAGACGCATTTTAATCAGGAAAAGATTTTAATATCACTAAATGAGATGAGCTTTACAACTTTTCAAGTAAAACTCTATCCGTATTTTTTAACACCGATTAGGAGGAGAACATTTTATCCCAAAAATTTTTATGTGTGCATACGTTTCCATTATTTTATTATATTGAATCTTACTTTGTTGTCAAGTCAGTAACTGTATTTTTGTTAACGCTGAAATTCTGAGCAATTTGTCTAACTGTGACACTCTTTTCCATGCAAGCAGCTATCCTAGCCTTTTAATCAATATTTACTGTAGGTATGATCGACAATGAGTGACCATTTCAAATAATTTTAAATTTATGATCGGTAGCAGTTTTACACAGCTTAAAAAGTCTTGTCCTAGTTTTTTATGATAGCAATAGTACTTCATTCATCGCGCCGTATGAGAATCGTCAATCTTCTAATTTTTCTGTTCATTAAATTTCATTTTGTTGTTGTTGGTTTTAATTTTCTTTTGATTCTTCTTAAGCAATTAATTAAGGCTTCTCACAGTTTTCTTTCGGTTTATGTGAATTCTTTGATTTTCAGATATTGTAATATTTTTTTGTCATAAAAGTTATTATCTTTTTACACCACAAAAGTCTCAAATTCGCTCGGCGTTTATAAAAAGTGAGCAAATAAAAATTAGATTAGAGTAGGCGGTGCCATGTCTGTGATTAACTTAATTAAATTTAATACATTCATGGACTGTCAAATTTATTGACATTTTATTTAATCTCAGATATACATTTTCTTAGCACCGCTTACTCTAATCTGATTTTTATTTGCTCACCGTTTATTTCTTGCTTATTCTATACATATTTCGTATTTCATTGTTTTGTTTTTAATCATCCTTTTTTATGTTGCCATTAAGTGCACTTTACATTATTTGATTTTTGCGTTTTATATTTCCATTTGATCCAATCAAAAGTAACTAACAGTTCTTGGTTTATATCTATTTGACTTTTTGATTGGACTGAACCAACTGAACTGTCATTTGCCAAGTATAAACATAACCTAAAAGAATTAAATTTCGAATTGTGTTGTTATCTTGAAATATTGTAATTTATCGACCATAAAACTGAATAAGATTTTATCATAGCAACTATCTATCGCTTTTTCTGCAACATTTCTGTTGTTGTAAATACAAATTAAAAATTAAAAAATTAAAAAACTGCGCATGTTCAAAACTCGAATCTCGAGTGAAAACTCAAATGAAAATAGATCCCTACCTATTATTCTCAAAAATCAAATCTAAAATCAAATGAAAAATAGAACATTTCACGTCAAACGTAAAATCAAATACTGTAAACGTAAATATCTCGTCATTTGAGCAAATTAAATGCAAAATGTAAAGTGCACTTTAGATTTGTTCATAAAAAAATCGAAACTGTGTGGCGCCATCTATGTAAATCTTGTCAATTGCAATTTTTATGCGCGAAGTTTGAAAAATTATTAAGGTAATAAAAAACGTTAAATTTTCTAAGGGCGGAGATATCCATCTCTTAATAAACAGGCTAATAGTTATTAGACGAATAACTATCACGGAAAAAATTCGTAAAAAATCAATCAACCAACACTTCACAAAAATCCAGTTATTCATCGAATAAGTTTAATAGGAGATGGATATCTCGACCCTTAATCTAAATAACGTTCAGATTTTCGCGCTAGATTCTATCATTAAAAAGTTTTTATACAATTTTTTATTATACCTGCATCAAAATCTCTGGTTTCAAAACTAAAAAGCGTGCGAAAAAGAGCGATTAAACCACGCCGTGTTTTAAAGTTGCCTAGGAAACAACACATACAATCAATCTCCACGTCAACGATTCAAAATGCGATCCACAGGCAACTTTATAAAATGAATTTAAATTTTAATGTCATTCAAATTTTCACATTTTAGCGCAGGTATAATAAAAAATATCGTATAATACACGTGCATAAGAGCCTTTAAAGCACTTGCGCCGTTAAAAGCGCTCCGCTTCGCGATGCGCTTTTAAACCCGTCGCGCGTGCTTTAAAGGCTTTCTTATGCACTTGTATTATAAAATACTATTAATTGTTTAGGTGTTTAAAAAAACCGAAATTTTACAAAATTGTGTTCATACTGTATTGCGACTGCGGTGCCATCTATGAACTTTTTATCGGACTACGATTTTTTCGTAATTTATAATTTGTAATTAACATTTCATACTTGAGTCTTTCACCGCGCCGTATGAAAATCGTCGATCTTCTACTGTTTGCTATCCATTAAATTTCATTTTATTGTTGTTGGTTTTAGTTTTCTTTTGTTTCTTCTGACTGAATTAATTTTATTATTACATTAAAGCTTCTCACAGTTGTCTCTTGCTTTATATGAATTCTATGATTTTCATACAATTCAACAATTATATTGAAGGGAAGAAAATACTATCAGTTTGAAAGTATGGAAGAACAGGGAAGTGTTTCATATTAGAAACAGTCCTCGTACACAACTCGTTAAGAAACAACCCCAAGAAGACGTTTCAAGTTAAAAAAATACAGCACACCGTATATTTAATAGGTACATATAAAAAATTGTTTCCAAAAGTTGTTAATTACATTATTAAACAAAAGCCTTAATGAATTAATGATGATAATAATATAGTGTTAACAACTCAAAAAAGAAACTAGGCACGAAACGAACGAAATACATTTTGTTATAAACCAAAACAATGTAAACAAAGAAAAGATTTTGTATTTAATTCGAGTTGTTAATTTTCCCAAAATGAATATGTATAAGCAGTAAAATCCTCATCCATCCGACGTAAAATACAATTTTAAAACAGAAACGGGGCAAGCTTAATATTTTATTTACACAACAACTCATTGTTTTCTCGAAGTAATTAACGAAATGCTGGTTAAATTTGGCTCGCAGCCTACGTACTATAAACAGAAAGAGGGAGGGGGGGAGATTCTGAAATCTAATGAGTTTCGTAAGCCGCAGCAAAACGAATTTCTTTACATAAAGTTCAAATAAAAATAACACCGCTTTTCTAAATAATTTCTTAATTAACCTTCGGCGTAGATTTAGCACGTTCTGTAGACTCAGATAATTGGGCTTCTGTAATTAACGTATTAATTAATAATCAGGCTTTTTCCTCTCTGAAAGAAGAAGAAGAAGAAAATGCACCGTGCTTTTAGAGACAAGGTGAGAACGGACATGCAGGACATTCTTGAGCAATCCGAAACTTTCCGGCTACTCCTTTGGCCGGTTCTCTAGTTAATATGTGGTTTACTTGTGTTTACTTGCTGCCACACGAACTTAAAAGTGCACGTTCATTGCTATGCAAACAGTTAGTGCGAGGCGAGAACATTGTCGTTCTATTTTATTTCTCTGTCCAAAACGATCTCCTTCTCGGCGTAAAGTTTTAATCTCGGGGGTTAATGGTGACGGCGGCGTCGGAGGACGCAAATAATAAAAACAAACGAGCGATGGTGGAATGTACCTTTGAGTTATAACAACATACTTACTTAGTTATACTTTTTAATAGTTGACAAGTGAATAGTTTGATTAAAAGAGAAGTACCGAAACGAGGACCTATGTAATTTAAAAGTTACCTTTGGGGAAGTCCCCAATCTCTTTTTTTTTATACTTTGTGCATTGGAGCAAAGTGTTTTTTAATTTTATCAAATAATTTACTAAATTGGTTTTCGTCTACTCGCCTACCATGTCCAAATTACGTTGAAATTAAATTCTATAAAAAAAATTGTATCAAAACGTCGCCGGTTAAGCGAAAAAAAAAATCCTCGTTCTCGGGGCTAATTAATTCTGAGCGAAAAGAGTGGCAAGACTGTTAATTAGCGGTCGCAAACCACCACTATTTCGAGCTTAATTACACTCCCCGAAAGAAACCCTGAAATTCGACGGTGTGAATTCCTCCTAATTAAAACGAAACAAGCTCAAGTCTCGCACGTACCCTAATTTATTTAATAAATATTTTCGCGAGCGTTCGGTCGGGGCGAACGAATTTCTCAACGTCTTCAAATTAACTGCGGGTAGTAGCACCCCCTCGGCTTGTATATGTGTATTTCCGGACAAGGTTACTCGTTGCGAAAAATTGCAGCTATTGCTCTATTGTATTCCTTCTAATTAAAACCAGACAGGTTCAAGTCTCGCACATGCCCCAATTCATTTAATGTATATATAGGGTGTAATCAATTAAGTTTCACCTACGGTAACCACTATTAATACACAAAGAAAAGAGGCGAAGTTATGACATACGCTTGCGAAAAATGACAATAGTAACTCCGGAAAAATATACCGTTACTTTTTACATAAAACGTTTGAGAAGCGCTGGCTTAAATTTAAAGCCCCGGCTGAGCAGAGTTTACTATTATGCACAATAAATGATAGTGCAGTAAACCCCCAGATGCAATACAAGAAAGTTGAGGCAGTATCGTACGAAAAATTCCCAGGTATTTTGTAATTAATATTTATGTAACATAAATGCAGATTTTTGACAAAATGATTCTTACATAATAATATTAATTTATTTCCTTAATTTGAAATAAAACAGTAATCATGAATCGTACCTAACAATAAATAGAAAAAATAGGTAATTCAATTAAGGTCACATTCTAAAAGTATTGTTGGAATAAAAAGCACGCCGAACTCGTCATCCCTTAATTTATGATTCTTTATTACGTTCCGACTAAACGAACAAAATTCCGAAAGATCTGTGTGTACGTCTGTTCACAGTTCCAGTTGATTACGATAGTTCAAGTGTTGTGTTGACATTTGCATTTTTAATTATTAGACGTAGTTTATCATTTAATATTCTGAAAGCAAATCGCTGCCTTGGAGTTATAGGGTTCTATGTTATATATAAATCATGCAAAACATAGAACCCTATAACTCCAAGGCAGCGAAATAGTGATTTATATGTTAACTAAACAATAAACATTCGTACTGTTAAACTCGAGCGATAAAATTGCACCTTATTACTTTATTGCAGTAAATGATTTAAGAAAGTTCTTCTCAAAACTTAGGGAAAGCATTAAACTACACATTTTTATTAAGTGCAATCAATGCATCTATTTATTTGACGAACCAAAAAACAATGTTCGCATCCGCAAAATTCCTCTGTCTGCAATTTGTTACCAATCCACCAATGTACGTAAAATATGAAAAACGCGCGAAATTAACAAATTAAATCAAGTAGAACGTTATTTATTTACAAAGCTTGGAATATTGTGATGTAATTACTATCGATTATCTAATGAAACAGATGGACGAAGATATCGTCATCGAATTGTGTTGCAGGCGACCCTGACCCAGTGACCGTGACATTTGCGGAATTTATCGTCTTACGATATATTTATAAAAGCCGCAGACGCACTGACGAACGAGCAGAGGTTTTCAGTCAAAAGGCGATGCGCTTTTGTGGTAGGTTAGTTTTTAATGTTTGAGCAAAACCACTAATGTGACAGAAATAAGTGAAACTTATTCGATTACACCCTGTATAAAATTTAGGCGAATTTCTGGGTGCCTTTAAATTAACTGCGGGTAGTTTCGAACCACCCGCCCCTAGACTTGTAAATATTTGCGAACGAGGTTACTTGTTGCGAAAAATTGGAACTATAAGTGGCTATTGCCTTTAGAGTTTACGATAACTTGGCAACTAGGGAATGAAATAAAGTCCGAGCGAACTAGAGAAAATATCATTAAGTATTAAATATACGGAGCACGTCGTTTATTCCTTATTGATGTTGGTTTTCCGGTTCGAAAATATTGTTACTTCCCGGAGGTAAAGAAACAAATCGATTTAAAATTTGATTCCTCAGGTTTTCGTATATTTAGTGCATTGCAAGTAATTGGTTAAGTCAAAGATAAAATATAAACTCATAAATCTGATGCAATCATGTGGTAATTAGATCTCCTTTTCTCCACTTAATTACATCAACAGTATCAAAATTCACTACATCACTTCGATAAAGAACAGACTCTAAAATTTTTCTATTTTTGAAAAAAGAAGAATAGGAATAAAATTTTGTACCTATACCTATCTACATAGTGATTTTTAATGACTGAGGGTAATTTGAATTTACCGCCATACTAAATTCTTATTACGTTAGCAACGCCCATGACAACGCCCGGTTCTGTCAGTAACTTTTATCATTTTTCTTCTAAAAAAAAGAAGTAAAAAATGAAAATGCGCCTACAAAAACCAAACAAACAAAATAACGTGTCGTCTCTGTGTTGTTCATAGCCACATTTAAAACGTGAAATACCCCAGAAACTATGACACTAAATTATCCTCAATCACTAAAAATCACACTGTATACAGGGATATCCACATAAACCGTTCGTTAAAAGTTTTCAAGGTTGCAGTTCACGTAGATATTTGAAATTTAAGGAGCAAGGGTTTTCCGTAGAGATCTCTTTAAATAAAATAAAATTGTCTTTGTACCACTTCCGGTTGTACCGGAAGTCGCTATCAGCTCGCTTATTTTAAATGGAATGCTATATTTTTTATCACGTTTTTGAATTCTACATGTAAAAATGTGTTAAATTGCAATACATTTCCCTATCTCTAAAATGCATCATTTTTGAGATATTTTGAATTTTCTTAGAAATTTGGATTCTGCAATCTGATTTTCAAAAAATGATAACACAGCTGTTATTGAAGCAATTTTATTTGTAATAGCTAATATTGTAGTTGAAGCTTTAAGGTTCTTAAAAATTCCATCAGCATAATCTATTAAGCTACAGGGTGTCTAAAACGCACCGCTCCACTCGAAGATATTCAAACACAGAAAAATACTTTTTTCAAATGGAATGACTGATATTTTAATGCACCATTGTATGTGGAATCAAATGCTGCGTCGAACTGTACTAGCATTCCCTATACCTAACTATAACAGTTTTTGAGTTATGAAACATTTTCGATTTAATTCATAGAAAATTACAATTTTAATAGGTCAAATATTTTTAATTTTATTAAGATAGCATGGAAATTATAACAACGATTACTGTTACTACAAATTTTGTAGTCAACCAAAGAAAATAGAATTTGGCAAGTGGAAATTCACAAATTTTAATAGTTCTTTAATCATCCTTCTCTTAGGACGCTTGTGATCTTATAAAATGAAAAAGCATGAATTTCATTACTTTAAATTGAAGAATAAAATAGCTGCTAGTTTGCAATTCTCTGGATTAGCGTGAAAGTATTTTAAAACCATTGTCTAATTATCTTCGTTATTTGTTACTGATCTTCGTACATTTTATTTTTCCAAATTGTATAAAGTTAGGTTCAAACTTTCCAAACTGTGTTTTATTCATAGGAGACAAGAGGTGTACATTTGATTGAACACACATTCTCTGCTCTGAACAATTTTAGATCATTCTTCATGAATTTAAAAAACAGATTTAAAATATCAGCGTTTGAATAATTTTGATTTTGATTCTCAACTTTTCTTTGCTTTTGCTTAAAATTTGTAGTAACAGGAAACGTTAAATGCAATGTTAAATGTTTGTTGTTTTCATAACTATATCAACAAAATTAGAAATATTTAACCTAATAAATGTCAATTTTTATGTATTAAACCAAAAATATCTTATAACTGAAAAACTGTTAAAGTTAGGTATAGGGAATACTAGTATAGTTCGACATGCATGTAATTCCACATACGATGGTGTATTAAAATATTGGTCGTTCCATTTGAAAAAAAAATATTTTTCCGTGTTTGAATATCTTCGAGGGGAGCGGTGCGTATTAGACACCTGTAGCTTAATAGATTATGCTTATGGAATTTCTAAGAACCTTAAAGCTTCAACTACAATATCAGCTATTACAAATAAAATTGCTTCAATCATAGCTGTGTTATAATTTTTTGAAAATCAGATTGCAAAATCAAAATTTTTAAGAAATTTCAAAATATGTCAAAAATGATGCATTTTAGAGATAGGGAAATGTATTGCAACTTAACATATTTTTACATGTAGAATTCAAAAACCTGCTAAAAAACATAGCATTCCATTTAAAATAAGCGAGTTGATAGCGACTTCCGGTTCAACCGGAAGTGGTACAAAGACAATTTTATTTTATTTAACGAGATCTCTACGGAAAACCCTTGCTCCTTAAATTTCAAATATCTACGTGAACTGCAACCTTGAAAACTTTTAACGAACGGTTTATGTGGATATCCCTGTATGTTAATGTATAAGCTAATGTATTTTGTTCACCAAAAATACACATCTAAATCTACATAAACAAGGCTAGAGGTGTATATGTACAATAGTTATTAAACTTGTATTTCTGTAGTAATTACAACTGAATTGAATAGCTTGGAGCAAACCCACACACAATTTCCCCAACTATGCACCAAGTTTACATTGAGATTATGATTATTATGTAATGAAGACAATTTCATTAAACTTCCGATTAATGCAAATCTGTATCCCTCGAAGATCGCCAATTTTTCCTCACATCTTCACAAATCCGTAGGACCCATTTGAAACGTGCCCATTTGAAACGTGACCCTTGAATAATCTGGAATCGGCAACCCATCAATCAAATCAGAAACATATTTTTCTTTTTGTAGGTATAAGTGCTGAATGCGCAGAAGTAAAATGGGTTGCCTATTTTCTAATTTCAAGACGTCACCGTTTCGAATGGGCACCGCGTAAACTGAAGGATTCAGAATTGTTGAAAACGATGATGTTTTCCAATTAAAAAAATTTAGGTGATCTTAAGAATTAGACTAAAATATATCTGACTTAATATTTGTATTCAAGAATGTCGCTTTTTAAAAGTTAATGTATATCCACGGTTGATTCATTTTTATGCAGTGTTGCCAGTCATGCAAGAAATTCCTGAGTTAGCGGGAAATTTCGAGGCGAGCGTGAGCGCTTTCAGGCTTTTAAGTTTTTCGGAAATTTGATCTGTTCATGTAGGAAATTGAGCAAAAAACGAGTTGTGGTGGAAATCTTTGATTTTCATGCCAAATTACGTGGTATGTTCGATCAAAGAACAAAGAGTGAAACTAATAAAATAACAAAAATTAAATAAATATAACTCTCAATAAATAATTACGACAAAAAAGTTGTAGGCGAAAGAAATTTATTAATAAACCTCAAATCAGATCATTTTTTTCTAACTTTCGGGTCACCCAGTATCTTTGGCGAAAGAGTAACTGCGTCGCAGTTTGACCTTTGGAACTTGGTTGTTCCATAAACGACGCTTAGGACGGTAAACAACCCCGGACGACCCCTTTTCTTTTTAATGAGGCTGTTCCATATTGAAGTGGGATACATTAAAGGCTTGTCATTGGCCAATGACCCTCTTCCCCACCCGCAAACCGTTCACGTCGCACGCCGACCCGATTGAAATATCGCCAGTCTTGTGACCGCTCGCTTTGCAATCAGGCCACATTGAGAGTTATTCTCGCTTCTGTGTAAATTTTTCATTAAACGGTGTTTTTTTGGAATGAAAAAGTAAACGGATATATTGTCCGGTTGTTAATCGTTTGCGGCGAGTCCTATGCCTTCTTTTAGGCTTCTCTAAGCTTGTCCGTCAAATTTACGACATTTAGAGTCACGTTGGGCGTCGATCGATTCCGTGCTTTATTTTTATTTGCCCCCCCCCCCATTTATTCCGGACGTTTCACCGCAGTTCCTCTAACTGAGAGATGCCTGGCGATCTTCTTCGTGGTGTCCTTGCCGAAAAATTTGATGGCGTTGTTGGCCGTCCACCTTGGTGTTTGGTAATACGACGATTCATCACGCCGCACATCGCAAGAGGGAGCGCTCCCTGGAACAACGAAAGTGGTCATTGTAGTTGACGCAAGTGGTATCACGAAAGTGGTTACACTGGACACGCATCCTGCTATTCGTGTCTCGAAGGTCTTGACGACCTCGGAATCAGCTGAGGTGCATTCACAGCTGGATGTTGAAGGTCGGAGCTCACCTTATTATCAAGGCACGGATTTAGGTGCATTTTTAGGGCATGAGTCGCCTTTTTAGTCGAGCGCACGCGTTGTGGAATGATGACTCATGATGAATCCGTGCTTTACTTATTGTATTTCTTCTTTGTTTAATATTTTGCACGCTGCTAGTGCGGACTAGGTTGACATGTGAAGTTAAAGTTACTGATGTTTATTTTGTTTTTGTTTTTGCAAGTTAAGGTAATGATTTTATAACGAACAAACTAATCCAATTGTTTCGCGTTTTTGACGTTTAATGTCACTTGAATCTTGACGTTCTGCACTATTAGATTAACTGACTACATTTTGTTTTCTTTTATTTAACAATTTTTTGTGTGGAACTTATAGTTTACCCCTCCGACGACTAATCTAGGTAGACTGGGCAAGCGAGCTTTAAAATGTAGCTAACAAGTTCACAGGAGTGAAAGGGAAACTGTTTACTAAGACTAACTTAGTGATTGGTTACTTTCAAATTGCAGTCGATCATTTTCGGCGGATGTCGTGTAACGCAACAGAACCCATAGGCGTACATACTAGTTTTATTGCTTGTATTTGTATTTAATGAATTAATTCAATATAATTAACTAATTAATTATATTAATAATTCTATTTCGTAATGAATAATCTATTATTATCTCAATTAACAAGTATATTTTTTGTAATATTCGATTTTTACCTCCACTTAATGAACATTGCATTAGGGATGAGTAAACAGTACCCCACCTTTCCTTCATGCCGCAAGATCTGTTGATGTTGCTTTCAAACAAATCGTCCTAGTTTGCAGTGGCATTACCAGTCTATCTTGATTAGCCGTCGACGGTTTACCCCTTTTGTAACATAAATAAAAACAAGTGTGCATTACTGGTGATTTTTATTTCTTTTCGGATTACATTGAAATCTTTATATTGGGATTACGTATGATCCAGCCCATCTCCACGAGATAGCTGATCGTGAGATGAACTTAATTTGCACATTTCAACATTTGTAACCAGATAGGTCACACATGGGTGTCACAAAAGGAAAATAATTAATTTGAAGGATGTTATGAGCAATGCTTGGTAAGTGCAAAGTTAATAAAAAAATCTTGGAAAGTATTTGTAACATCAGACAATCAGAATCCAAGGGAAAATGAAGAATTAGTTTCTACTTTAGTAGAAACTTTAGAAAAAAGAGTCTCAACAAATATTTGATGAAAATATTGATTTGAAAAGAAAACTTCAAAATTGTACTTTACGGATTAATAAATCCAGGAGTATACATATAAGTTTATAGTGGAAAATAAAAATATGGAAATCACAATATAAGAAATGACATGACGTTTGTTGTAAGATGCAGAAAACCTAAAATGACAGGGCGCCAAATTCAAACGCCTTTCAATTATTTATGAGCGTAGTGTATAATAAACAATAGCTACTTGAAAAAAATTGTGAAACCAAACGAAGAAGAATATCCCAAATAATACGAAGAAACTATTGATGTTTTTAAGCTAAAAGTCATAAAATTTTGTTTATGTTTAAATAGTTTGTATGTTAAAAATTATTTAATGTGAATGCGAAGCGCTCTAAAAAATCACGAGAAACCTTCCAGGTTTCCACATTATCCTTATTCTTTCATCGTTTATAAGAAAGAAGTGACTGGTAAATTGTCTCTTAATCACTAAAAAATAAAAAATCACAATGAAACAAAAAAACCATCGGAATATTTTCTTAATATCGCAGTTTATAACATTTTTTTTTATTTAGAGTAAGTTCAATTTATTTTACAACTAGCTGAAGACAAGATTTTTAGTTAAGATGCTTAATTAAAGAGAACCTTTTTTATTTCGTTCTGCATTAAGAGTATTAATTTTCAAACGTTGCGAGCAAACTAAACAAACAAGTTTTATTAAACAATTCAGTACAGACTTGCCTGAAGTACTTTCAAAGCGGATTCTATTTACGTATCAAGTTAAAAGAGTCGGATGATTAAATATAATTAAAACTGAAGTAAATGCTATTTCATTATCATTCGCTCAATATGTATAAAATGAATAAGACCTTTTACTTGCTGAAAGAAGTTCAAAAAAATAAATACGTAATATGTTTGAGCTATTAAAAAAAATTCTAAGAGATTTTTTTTTAATCTCTGAAAAAGTAGGGTAGTACATTGTGAGTTCTTTTAATAATTTTGAATTTAGGAGCGGTGAATGGATTTTTCAACAGGAATTAAAAAATAAAGTAGGAGTAATAAGGCGACTTGTGAAAAAAATGTTCATTCGAAACTAATTTAGCGAAACGACTGCTCCCTAAAGGCATTCGCTTCCCCAAACCCGTTTCCGTTCTTACACCACCCCCCTTGTAATTTTATTACATATTTAATGAGCCACGTGTCTACGAGGAATATTCCCAATTAGGGCGCCTTGTAGGCGAGCCGTTTATTATGGAGCTAATAATAAAAAATTAAAGACGAGTTTAATCATTTCTTAATTTCGCCCGGAGATATTTGCAATTAAGATTTTTTATGCGCCCCTAAATCATCGTAACAGCCGCATAAGTTTGCGGCAGGGCGAAGCCCGGCCCTTTTTAATCATGGTTTGTTTACATACAGGGTGTGAATTATTTTGGTTAATAAACCGAAACAGAATTTCGTACTAAGTTTGCGGAAGAATTTTATTCCGACGACGGCAACGCCGGCGACGACGATAAAGAAACAAAGCCGAGCTTAGATTTTATGGAGAAACCTGAAATATTAGGAAAGTTAAAGTAGAAATAATCAAGTTTTATCTGCAAAAAAAAAAGTTTCGCTTTTACGATCGGCGGCGACTTTGTTCCACCGAGCCTACAACACCCCTTAATTAAAACGCGCCCCCCAACTTCGCACTTCTTCTCAATTATCCGACTTAGGGGAGACGCGATCGGACTTAATAATTTTAGCGCGTTTAATAGTAAAAAACGATCACGAGATAACTTCGTTAAAACTTCTTGTATGGCGTGTGAAGTTCCTTCGTTACAGTAATAGCATTATCTCTATCTCGGCGGATGTTGAAGCTCGGGAAGGCAGAGATTAAACCGGAAAGTCGGAAGTAAGGCCTCTGGTGGGAGCTTCTGAAGCCCAAACTTCGCTCCCCGAGGATATTGCCATCAACATTAGTTAGCAGAAAAATAATGCATGAATCATTTAACTCCGAAAGTGATTTGCTTTATACACTCCACTAAACAAACTCACCTTTAGAAAATATATGAAGTTAACATTCTTTTCATATTTTAATCTTCTATTTAATAATAACATTTTAATTACTTACAGAAATTCTGTGACTTGTTTGAATTTAGTATTTTTTATTAAAGATGGTTGGCAACTATATTCCCTCTTGCTGGTGTGTTGCTGGTATTGACAGCAGGGTTGCCAATGTGAGGGCAATTACCTGAATTACGGGTAATTTAAACAACCTTGCGGGTAAAAAAACGCATGGGTAAAAATGGGTATTTTCAAGACACAAAAAACAGGTGAAATAACTGCACCGCAGCACAAATATTTTCCAACTTATAATTATCTTATAATTCGTGTCGTGAAAGCAAGTAGCAACAATGCCGGTGCCCCATGAAATTAAAATTCCGTCCGACGCTTATGGAGAAATGAGCCAGCGCAATGATCGTACATAAACATGCACAGTATAAGCGGCGACCCAGGCGGACTCTTAATCAAGATGTCATCCAAAGATGAAGCTATGGCGTTAATTGTAGCGGTGGTTGTTAGGAGAAGAAAAACAAAGAGAAGGTGTGATTGTTAAAGACCTCCATACTGTCTCTAGCACGTGTATGAAATGATGCTGTTGTATTGCATGCTGTAATTCTTCAGAATTGTTAATATGATTACGGAATACCACATTTTTTAAATGTGAAAATAGAAAGAAGTCCAGGGTTATCAATAGGGCTGGGTCGATGTATCGATATATCGATACGTATCGATACGCCAGCGGTATCGATACACATTTTCAGCTGTATCGACGTATCGAATATCGATACGTATCGAAATATCGGATGTCGATACGTATCGAAATATCGAATATCGATATACCGGCACGTATTGAAATATCGAATTACAGACTAACTAATAAAGATTTTATTTATTTATTTGTATTTATATGGTCGAATATTCGGCGTTATTATTTAAACTTATTCCAGCTCTATTTTTCATCTCGTATTTTTAAGCCTCTGTTCAATATTTCAATCTTATATTTCGAAACGTATCGATAAATCGATACATATCGATCCGATATTTCGATACATATCGATACGTATCGGTACCCGATACTCGATACATATCGATATTCGATATATCGATACGTATCGATACAGAAATCGTATCGAAATTCGATACACAATTTCCCGTATCGCCCACCTCTAGTTATCAAATCGGTTGATCTACTAGGCCACCAACCATTACTGATTAAACACCCTGGGAAAAGCTCCTCTAATTCAATGTCGTCTAACTGATTTATAAATGGTTCCAATATAAGTCTCTGATATCTGTGGGCGTTAATTATTTCCCGGAAGAATATTAGTCCAATAATTCTTCTCCGAGACATTGCCACGCAAACACCAATTTTAAGTGGACGTAAGGGCACTTCAATTACATTAAAGGAATTACGTGTAACCAAATCCTGAAATTTTGTGAATTGATAAACCCAGATAGTCGAAACCAGGCTTCCTCAGAGAAGAAAATAATATCCTGTTGGCCAGTGTTGTAACATATCTAGTTACAAGTATTTAGATACTGCATCTAGATACTTTCAGTGTATCTATATCTGTAACTAGTTACATTGTAGAACTTGGTATCTGTTCGCGCACGTTCAAAAGTTTGAATTTTTATTTTTTATTTTTATAAAGTTTGCAACTCTGTTGGCGGCCTTGCAATATCCCTCCTTGTTTTCCATTTTTTACACACATGCGTTCTTTACCATTAATCATACACCACAACATCGTTGGGACGACTTAAGTGTGCTCCTCATCGAAGAAATCGTAACCTGTGTACACAGGGAATGGAGCAAACGAAGAATTATCATCAGTGCGATGGCAAATCGGTGAGTCCCCTTTTACTTCCATAATCATTAACGCAAGTCAACTGTAAAAATTACTGGTCCTTCATATACATATTTTTGGTCCATTCGAGCACGGATGTTTTACCATTATACTGATATACCGTCCACTAAATTCGCATAAATATGGCAGCTTGTATCGACACGTGTCTACGAGTTTAGGGTGCGAGTCATTCACATTTCGAGAAGCGAGCATTCTTAACCGCCATTTTCCTTGCGTTAAATTGTCGTATTCGTTATAAACTGCAAAACTTGTCGTACTATTTCGATTGTTCGTAGCGCATTTGCCAAATACCTGTCGCATTGATATCATTGAGATTTCATTATCGCATCGTTTCGTTTTCGTAACCTGCAACAAGAAGCACGCGTATGCTTGGCCATTATTGCCGGAGCAAGCGTTTAAGCCGCCATTTTGCACGATACCTACGTGTTCGTTTGTTTGAACTCTTTCGTTTGAATTTAGGGCCCTTTCTTTTGGAAAGCGGGCTTTGTTCGGAAATAATTTTCATTTAAGCCTCTACTAGCAGGTAAATTACATCGTCGCAATATTTGATAGTGTTGTCTGTTATTTTTGACAAAATTGACTGTACGTCGCAGTTGCATTTTTCTCGATTATTTCGTATAGTTTTTCTTTTTTTTGGCTGTCCTTTTTTTTTTTTTTAAACCATGGCGACAAAAATCAAAGAAGTTCGTGCTTTTCGCGCTACCTATTTAAATCAGATAACTGAAACTTACGAAGTTGCGCGTTCAGCGTTAGAGGAAACGTCGTTTCGGTCTTTGTTTGCTAGACGTTATACTCGCATAGCGACAATTTATGAAAGGTTTCACGAATCACAAGCGCGTTTACAGACATTAATATCGGGTCAAGCCGACGCTGATTTTGATGCCGAAGACGCAGTCCGGAAAAAAGCTGATGAGATGTTTTACTCAATTGAGGATGCATACTTCACGTTATTCCCTAATGAAACGCAAAGTAGCAATTTATCTACTTCAAATCATAACCAAAATGGAATTCGTCTTCCAAAAATTTCTCTGAAAACATTCGACGGAAAGTTTAGTAACTGGACGCCTTTCATTCAGTGTTTCAATACAGCCATTCACATCAATAATGCAATGTCGAACATCGATAAATTTCAATATTTGGTAAGTTGTTTAACAGATGAACCATTAAACATGGTTAAGGCTCTAGTACTATCTGACGAGAACTATCCTGTTGCATACAATGTGTTGACTGAGCGTTATGAAAACAAACGAAAATTAGCTTCCCACTATTGGAATCAAATAAATTCTCTCAAAAAGTTACAATCGGAGTCAGCAAGCGGTCTTCGAAGCTTGTTAGACAATTTCAGAGAAAATCGCTCTGCACTTTTAGCTCTAAATCTATCTAGTAATATGGAAGATTTTTTATGGTTTAATCTTCTTTTAGATAGAATCGATTTTCAAACTCATAAGTTTTTTGAAACCACTGTTAGGTCTCTTAAGAATGACATTCCTACTTTTGCCCAGCTGGAACAATTCATTGAGAGTCAATGTAACATATTAGAGTCAGTTCCAAACATTTCTTCGGATCGAAAGGTTCAACCCAACAAACCGCATTCTATAAAATATGAGAAACCTTCAAGGGCAGTATTTTTGACTGAAGCAAATACAAGCAAGGGTCGTACCGAAAGTTGCTTTATTTGTAAAAGAGAGCATATAATACATAAATGTCCTCAGTTGTTAGAAAAAAACCCACACGATCGTTTTGGTTTAATTAAGGCGAACAAATTGTGTATTAACTGTTTGAAAAGTAACCATCGTTTGAGTGCCTGTCCTTCATCAGGGACGTGCCATGTTTGCAAGGCCAAACACCACACACTCTTACATTTCGAACAAAAGCCTGCATCAGCCATAACTGACACGTCTCCTCGTGAAGAATCCACTGCCTCATCTTTGAATTCAGTAACATTAACAACGGTGTCACCTTCAGGGGGTGATGTATTGTTAGCTACAGCCTTGATAAAACTCACTGACAGTCGTGGAAACTATAAAACTGTACGTGCGGTGCTAGACAGTGCAAGTCAAGGAAGTTTTATAACCGAAAAATGTTTCCGTGAACTAGGAGCTCGTTATACCCCATATAAATTAAGGGTTAGTAGTATCAATGATTCAAGTGCACATTTGTCGAAGGGTTTCACCTATTGCATAATAAGCTCTCACTCTCAGTTATCATCGAAGGTTCCCGTGCAGCTACACTTGATCCCACATATAACAGGTCGTCTGCCGACACATTTCTTTGACACACAGGAGTGGACTCATCTATCGCATTTGACTTTGGCTGATCCTCAGTTCGCAACTCCACAGGGTGTTGATATTTTGTTAGGTGCCGATGTGTACGCAAGATTAATGAAGCCAGGTGTAGTACATAGTTCAAACTGTAATGAACCTTCTGCCATAAACACTATATTTGGTTACGTTGTAACAGGACCAACAACCTCGCGGCCTAGTAGAAACTTTGCTTCTTTGTTTACTAGTCTGAACGATGAATTGCATACAACTTTGAAACAATTTTGGGAAATCGAAGAATTATCTAAGAAATGCCCCCCTTCCGAGGAGGAATTAAGTGTCGAAAATCATTACACATCAACTGTGTCACGAAATGCGACTGGAAGATATATTGTTTCCCTTCCATTTAAAGAAGTTTGTTTACAGTTTCCACAATCTCGGGAGATTGCATTACATAGATTGCATTTGTTAGAAAAAAGGTTATCTCGTGATCCTCAATTACGTGAGAATTACAACGAATTTATGTCGGAATATGAAAACAATGGCCATATGTCTCTGACGACTTCTTCGAACGCTTCCAATGACAATTATTTTATCCCACATCATTGCGTTCTAAAACCTGAAAGCTCAACAACAAAACTTCGAGTTGTTTTCGACGCATCCTGTAAGGCTGCAAATGGTGTATCTCTGAATGACGCACTACACGCTGGTCCACAATTATTACCAGATATTGTTAGTGTTCTTCTTAAGTTTAGAATTCACCCAGTCGTATTTATCGCTGATATTAAACAAATGTATCGACAAATCCTTGTTGATAATGATCACAGAGAATTTCAAAAAATTTTGTGGAGGTTTTCTCCAGACGAACCTGTAAAGGAATATTTGTTAAATACTGTAACATATGGTATATCATCATCTCCATTCCTTGCAATTCGTACACTTAGACAATTAGCTATAGATGAAGGGTCGGACTTTCCTCAAGCAGCCAATGTGCTGAAAAATGACACTTACGTGGACGATATTGTGTCTGGTTGCGACACAGTTACCAACGCATTTGCAGTTCAAAAGCAACTCATCGAACTATTGTCACATGGAGGATTTGAATTGCGAAAGTGGGCAAGTAATCGACCTGAACTAATATCTCATCTTGATTTAAATCTCCGCCAAGAACCTATGTTGTTTGATGAAGAATGCAAGTCGGTTATTAAAATCTTAGGTTTACAGTGGGACCCTACGTCGGACTTCTTTACGTTTTTTGTGAACACTAAAGTCGAAAACACTTGTTCAAAACGAATCATACTGTCTCAGATTGCGAGGATTTTTGATCCTTTAGGATTTTTAGCTCCTATCATTTTATATGCGAAACGATTGATTCAGTCTCTATGGTGTTTGGGAATCGATTGGGATGAAACACCTCCTCAACATGTAGGTGAGAACTGGCATCAATTTATGACAGAGTTACATGTCATAGGGAAATTGAAGTTACTTCGTCAGGTGTTAGCAGTTGATTCTATCAGTATACAGTTACACGGGTTTTGTGATGCATCGGAAGTTGGCTATGCAGCCGTTGTTTACATCAGAGCCGAGACTTCTCGTGGTGTTAAAATTCAACTCGCATTAGCCAAAACCAAGGTTTCACCTTTAAAGAAGCGATCGCTTCCCCAATTAGAACTCTGTGCAGCACATCTCCTCAGTAATGTCATGACTATTGTCTTAGAATATTATAGCGATCATCTTCCATTTTCTTCGGTCTTTGCTTGGACTGATTCGACAATCGTTTTGGCTTGGTTGCAATCCCCACCTTATCGTTGGAAAACATTTGTAGCCAATCGGGTAAGTCACATTCAGGAACGTGTACCTCCGTCTTGTTGGCATCATGTGCGCTCAAATGACAATCCGGCTGACTGTGGGTCCAGGGGTGTATTTCCAAAAGAACTCTTGAACCATGATCTTTGGTGGTCAGGTCCAAGTTGGTTGGTCCACTCTTCTGACCAATGGCCAATGAAGCGTCCATCAGTTTTGCCTGACGATAATGTTGTTGTCAATCAGGAAGAACGAAAGGTTCTAATGACGGTGGTAACAATACAATCATTTGATCATTTACTCAACAACATATCGTCATATCGAAAAATTTGTCGGGTGATAGCATTCATGTTGAGATTTATTTTCAACTGTCGAAATTCTCATGGAAAACATACAGGTCTTATTACATTATGTGAAATTCACAGAGCGCAATTAATGTTAGTGAGACATGTCCAGAATATCGTTTTTCACGAAGACATTCGCAAATTAGTAAAAAATGAACCCTGCTCAAAGCAGTTACGAAAATTAAATCCATTTCTTGACCAAGATGGAGTCCTCAGGGTGGGCGGACGGCTTCGTCATTCTAAGTTAGATTTTGATAGCAAATATCCATGTTTACTGCCCCAAAGTCATCGCTTAACGGAATTAATAATTGAGGCGTATCACCAAGAAAATTTACATCCAGGACGTCAAACCTTAGATTTTCTTTTAAGGCAACAATTTTGGATTCTGTCCGCTCGAAAGGCAATTCTGCGTTGTACTTCTCATTGCAATCAATGTTTCAGAACCAAACCGGTCGCTAACGTCCCTATCATGGGTGACCTCCCTGCAGCTAGAATTTCACAGATCAAAACGTTTTCCAAAGTGGGTGTCGATTTTGCTGGACCATTTTCAGTAACAATGACTCGACATCGTGGCGGGAAAACTCATAAGGCCTACATATGCATTTTTGTATGCTTTGCTACGAAGGCTGTCCATGTAGAATTAGTGTCCACACTGTCCGCAGAAGGATTTTTGGCAGCACTGCGTCGATTTATTGCGCGACGAGGTAGATGTTCTGACATTTATAGTGATTGCGGGACAAACTTTGTAGGAGCAAATAACCTTCTTCAGTCATATTGTACTTCTGCAAGTTCATCCTTGAACATTAAGTGGCATTTCAATCCACCATCTTCCCCACATTTTGGTGGTCTTTTTGAAGCAGGAGTAAAGTCTATAAAAACTCACTTATATCGTGTAGTAGGGAACCAGATTTTGACTTACGAGGAACTCAATACCGTGATAATCCAAATCGAAGCGCTATTAAATTCCAGACCCCTTTGTGCAACAAGTTCCGATCCCAATGATATAACGGCATTAACACCTGGTCATTTTTTGACACTGGAACCCTTGACAGCACCTCCCGATGAATCATTAACCGAGGTGAACCTAAATCGATTAACGCGCTGGCAGTTATTAAAACGTCTTCATCAGGACTTTTGGGACCGCTGGCACAAGGAATACTTACATAGCCTTCAACAAAGACATAAATGGAACAGGTCATCAGATCCATTAGAAATTGGCAAGCTAGCTCTGATAAAGAATGACAATGTGCCTCCTTTGGATTGGAAGCTTGGCCGAATTATAAAATTGCATCCCGGTCATGACGGTACCACACGTGTTGTGACCATCCGTACCCAAACTGGAATTTTTAAACGTCCAGTTGCCAAGATTTGTCCATTACCAACTCAGTAACCACAATTAGTTCTTATTTTCTATACTTGTTTCTTTTCCTTTTTGTGTATATAATTATTAGTTTAGTTGTTAGTTTTTTTTTTTTTGGTAACAGAAAAATAGCGCGTTTTGCGTATTTTGGTGGGCGGTATGTTCGCGCACGTTCAAAAGTTTGAATTTTTATTTTTTATTTTTATAAAGTTTGCAACTCTGTTGGCGGCCTTGCAATATCCCTCCTTGTTTTCCATTTTTTACACACATGCGTTCTTTACCATTAATCATACACCACAACATCGTTGGGACGACTTAAGTGTGCTCCTCATCGAAGAAATCGTAACCTGTGTACACAGGGAATGGAGCAAACGAAGAATTATCATCAGTGCGATGGCAAATCGGTGAGTCCCCTTTTACTTCCATAATCATTAACGCAAGTCAACTGTAAAAATTACTGGTCCTTCATATACAGTATCTGTATCTGTATTTAGTTACATTTATGTATGTATCTGAGCATTTAGATACACAGATACATTTTTTAAATAAAAATAAAAATATTTATTTTATGCCATCTCACCCTATGTTACAAGAAATTAAAAGTACAATTTCCAGTACACAGGCTAAACGGTAATGGAAAGATCTTCTTTATATTGTGCAATGCCTTTTTATAATAAACTTTCACAACGGATAAATTAACGGAAGAATATACAGGGTGACAGGGTGACTGTTAATTATACCGACAGAATGAAACCACGATAAGAAGCGATGTCCGAAAATATGAGAAAAATGTTTATAAATTCTTTCTACTTTAGTTACTGGTAAAAAACTCGAGGAGCAGATGACCGAAATAAATGCTGTCATAAAAGTTTTTTTTAATAGTTTTATGATACTGCAGCATGGCTTTTTGAACTTGACTTTTAAGTGGAATTTCACAACTCCGTTTTTAGATCAACGCCCGACGTGAATGCGAACTCGAAAATATTTACTTGACAAATAATGCATGCAGCAAATTACCTGAAATAGATTATTCCACGCAAAGAATAACAACACTTTGAAGACCTGGTAAACAAATAAATCATTAAACTTATTCGTAATTTGTTTCGAATATTAATTATTATAATTTCGTTTTGTGCATGAGGAATTATTAACACAAATCTATTAAAACTTTAAGAAATTCTTAATTAATTATGAACTATTCCTTAGAATTTTTTAAACGTGAACCTGTAATCTATTACATTCATAAAGATTTTATAGTAGGCGATAACTTCAGGTCTAATAAATCTTTTCACATTTTCGGATAAAACCGATTCGTTTAAGCAATACTTTGCAACTGTAATCAAGTAATCATTCATTTGTAGTGATAATTATTACCAGTTACTATTTTGCATAATACTAGCGACGCGACGTTTAAAACAACAGATTGTATCCTAATAGTTTTTTTTACTATTTATTTACTATCAGATGCCTGTCGGGCCAGTCATATGACCCCCGTGATTACCAGATTTAAATCCTTGAGATATTTTTGTGGACGAAACGGCTGGTACATTTCGCTCTAGTAAATAATCCGCACGAATTAACAAACAATTATTTACACAATTATTTGCGAATTTATTATTCGTATTTCCTACGCAATTTTAGAAATTACTAATAATTACGTCGCGTAAAAGAAACTTGCCTTCCCCAGCTGTTAAACGAGATAAAATAAATTGAAATGTTTATCAAGATCGCATTGTGTGCAAGCGAGAGTCAGTAAAAAAAATTATAGTCCTATTATACAGCCGCATTTTGAACTTGTTCATTTGATGTCTTGGACTACTTTTCAGTGTAATTTTATGATTGTCACAAAACGATAATTGTTCTTTCTGTTTACATTATTCAATTTCAAACTTTGATGCTTTGTCAGTTTTTTTAGTGAAATAAAGAACTTTATTATTTTTATTATTATGTAAGTATCTAAAAGTATCTAAAAGGTATCTAGATACATTTATACTATATCTGTATCTGGATCTAGTTACTTTTAAAAAAGAAGTATATGTAACTGTATCGAGTTACAAATTAGGGTAAGTATCTGCATCTGAATCTAGATACTTTGAAAAATGTATCTGTTACAACACTGCTGTTGGCAGTGTTGTAACATATCTAGTTACAAGTATCTAGATACCGTATCTAGATAATTTCAGTGTATCTGTATCTGTAACTAGTTACATTGTATTACTTGGTATCTGTAACTGTATTTAGTTACATTTATGTATGTATCTGATCATTTAGATACACAGATACATTTTTTAAATAAAAATAATTTTTTTTTTTTCAATATGGTTTCTGTGCATATCCATTTTATAATATTAGAACGTGCGAACGTTCTTCGTTCGTTGTGTGGTTGCGATTATGTCAAGTAAGGCGACCGTAGTGACTGATCGCAATAATGTATTTACCAAAATTCAAGGTCAAATATTTAAAAATAACAGATTTACAGAGTAACGAATTTTGCTTTTTTTAACGATAAATTGTCACTATCTTGAGAACTATAAACTTTAGATCAATAAAACCCTATATTATTTTGATCCAATCTGCCTAAGCTATTATAATCGTGCAATAATATACAGAGTACTTAAAAAATGGCAAAACAGCGCGATTGTGCATTATTCAGGGACACCCTCTGAGCATGGAAGAAATGTTAAAAAAATGCTGCCTTATGTTTATGTGTCTGTTGACTGATATTAAACAATACATATTCAGTCAACGTAAATTCATAGGTAATTGAATGCAGTTACTTACCAAATTAATATAGCTTGATGGCCAGATCATTTTGATGATAATTTATGAAAAACATGTACTACCTATTTATTGATTTTAAATAAAAATTATTATTGAACATCATTTTAAATAGGTCTTCCACTATAAAAATTGTTGAAATATTCAGAATTGGTAAAAATTTCAAATCCAATCTTGTAACCTCCATATCTCTAAAGAATCACGAATTTTTTTAACACTTTTTTTAAGCACCCAGTACAGAGTATTCCATTTAAAAAGATGTAATTTCCACACTCTTACGGAACACTCTGTACACATCTAAATAATTTTAGATTGTGCATCTAACCGATATGTATGTTAATGCAATTTTAAAAATATTAATCAGTAACGCCAGAATCTTCCGATCATGCATTGTTAGCCCAACCTGTACATACAGGTTGTACAGGTTGGATCAATTTCGATGTCTCTTATGGGCTCGAAAACAAAAGAAGATAGCCAATTTTTGTTTAGTCTATTGATTTTATCTCTAAAAAAGAGATCGAGTCTTGGCCACTAGTTTTTTTCTATCTCTTATAGTTACAGAGATGCCCATAAGAGACATTGAAATTGATCCACCCTGCACATATAAATAATATATGTATGTATCTAAAAGGTATCTAGATACATTTATGCTGTATCTGTATCTGGATCTAGTTACTTTTCAAAAAGAAGTATATGTAACTGTATCTAGTTACAAATTAGGGTAAGTATCTGTATCTGAATCTAGATACTTTGAAAAATGTATCTGTTACAACACTGCCTGTTGGTCAATATTATTTATCAAATTATTGCTATACCACTGACAAAACTGAATTCGTTGAAGAAAATTGGGTGGGTGAAGTTGTTGAACCATTGAAAATTTGTATATCAGAAATGAAGGTGTTTTTCAAGATCTTCTGAGTGGATTCTTAGGGAACATGAGGATTCTGTTGTACAATGTCATTAACATTTTGTACAATATCGGGTGTTATTATAGTGAGGCGACCAGCGAATTTTTATTTTTCTACATTACCGGTTTGCAATTATTCTAACACAGTAGGTCTGTTTGTTATCCTGCACTGGTGTACACCAATGCATACTGTTTCGCAAAACACGCTTTAATGCAACCTTAAATGTTTTTGTACTATGTGAGTATGAATGAGTATGATTTGTATTGACACATTATCAAACAATTCAGGCTTCATTAAAGTATATTTCGTAAAAAAAGTATACACTAGTGTACACCAGTGCAGGATAACAAACAGACCTAGTGTTGTAAAAAAAGACGAAACTCACTTTGTTGTTCTGAAGTGCGTTCAGTTTACCCCGAGTAGAGTTAGAGTAGAGTAGAGTTAATGTTGAGTTATTACGAATTACGAATGTGGAGTTATAATTAGAGGTGGGCGATACGGGAAATTGTGTATCGAATTTTGATACGATTTCTGTATCGATACGTATCGATATATCGAATATCGAGTATCGGCTACCGATACGTATCGATATGTATCGAAATAGTGGATTGATATGTATCAATATATCGATACGTTTCGAAATATTGAACAGAGGTTTAAAACTTGCAAAACCGGTTAAGACCAATTTTTCAAGTCTCGAGAAAATGGAAATAAACTAAATATCTTCTAAACGGTAAAATAAAATGAATTTAGTTTAAGGTTATTGCTTAAACTTATGATAAGAAATCCGATATTTCGATACGTATCGATATTCGATATCCAATATTTCGATAATACCTATCGATATATCGATACATCGACCCAGCCCTACTAATTACAAGCACGTTTCTGAAGGATAAAGCTGGATTTACATGGAGCGTTGAGCGCGTCAAAACGCCGGGCGTACTGTATTCCCATTGGTTAGTGCTCGTTACGTAAAGAGCAGTAACCAATGAGAGTACAGTACGCCCAGCGTTTTGATGCGCTCAACGCTCCATGTAAATCCAGCTTAAGAGTTAAACATACATACACTTAACCTAACTGTTTGGAATAAAATACATAAATTGTTAAAAGCAACTGTTATAGCATACCTACTCTATCATAAATCGTAAACACATTTAACTTCGAGTTAACTCCATGGACTTTATGAACGAACCCCAGGGTATATTTCAATAAAATCATTATAGGCCTGCTGGAGTGCGTTCAAAAATGACGCACCTCGGGGTAAGAGTGATACCTAGTCGAAAATCAAGCGTTCAAAAATGAATTAAAGGAAACTCCCTAAGCGTTCAAATAAAGATTCGGGCGCCCACTTTGAGTGCACTCTTCGTTCCTCGGTCGCGACAGAGGAAAAATTTACCGTCATGCGCAATGTGAAACAAGCGTGCGAAAATCAGTTTCAATTACTTAAATTTCTTAGTATTAAATCCGCTGTAAATTCTGTTAAGTAATCAAAATATTTTATGAACCGTTAAATACTAAAATCACTGAAAGTGATGACTGATAATATGTACATTTAACTGTAACTTACCCTCACATGACACACCACATGCACACCAAGCGTTTATATATGGTGTGCACTTTGAAACGTCACAACACCTCGCCGGGTCACACCTCACACCGGGGTATTCATTTTTGAACGCACCCATGCTGTGAATAAATTTAATTACCATTTTCATTTTGTACTCTGCTTCGAAAATAAGCCATCAATAAAAATGTATTTCGTTCTGTGCTCAAAACCATTCTGGTAATAAATTGTGATAATTAAATATCTTATTTATTTGGTTTTCTTGATTCGACAATAAACGAATTTATTTGAGTTTGACCTAGTTTGATCTAGTGCATTAACCTAAATCTAAATTTTGAATTTGAAAATCCAGTACACCAACATAAACATTGAAAAGTGTTGCCAATATAATAAAATAATTTTCAATCATTAAAAGTCACTCAGTATTTTCAACCAAAATACGGTGTACGGTCTTGATAAGGTTACCGTAAGCAATTGTACGGTAATCTGATGACAATTTGTGAACAATTAAATTAAGTTCGATTTCATAAAGCTTCGTTAAATTTAATCAATTGTTGCTATGCTTTTAACACAGGTATCCAGGAAGTTAATCATCGGTTAAAGTTAATCAGCTTTTGTGAAACCGGCCCTTACTTTTCAACTTTAATTTTCTAAAATCGTAGATTTTTAAGATATACAGTTACTAAATAAATACAGTACTGCATATGCTTAACGTGTAAGATAAAGAAACTACGTTCTTGCACTAAAATGGTCGATTTTTCCGGTGAGTTTTTTTTTGTAAGTTTAATCAAATTTAACGCCTATCAAGTAAAAATTTAAAATGCCCGTGTGTCGTTCTAGGGTGAGACATTTAAATACCGTACTTTTACATCACTATACACGGTAGTTTTTCCTTACAGGATTGGCAACATTGATTGGAACACCAACATAATTCTCTGCAAATTCGTCATGCAAAAGATAACATCATACTGTACAATAAAGTATAATAAATATAAATATCTTAATACTGAAATACTTGCTGAAAAAAAGATAGACACAGTTCTTAGTGTTTATGACAAAAGGTAAAGTTCGAGGTATTGACAAAGACAATAATAAAAAATCAACTTTTTTTCTAACAAAAAAATTACATATATTTCAAAAACCATTTACGATCATACGGCGACAACCAATTCTGACAACCCCCCATGTTATTCTGAATTAAATACTTCATCGTGTAAGGATTTAAATTGTTCCTCTCATCTTCTTCCTCTTTCTTTTTCATTTTACCCATAAGCTCTTGTGACACAGCCATTGCTTTGAAGGGTAACTTATTTGCTACGTCCTGCAGGAATTCTTTTACCTCGGCGTACTCGCATTTCCCACCTAGCTCAACGATTATACGTCCTAAAATGAATGAAAGTTAAGTGCCGTTCATCAATCAATGGTAAGCTGTTGATGAATTCACCAGCTTTGACTGGAGTAACATAGTGATCTATGGCTCCTTTTCCACCCCCCATCCTTTGACCTTGGCCCTTTTTGGTAACTGGCTGCCAAGGTGCATCTACCCTCCACATAGCAAACATTCGGTTTGGGTCCATTTTACGTCCGATGGTTAAACGTATCATTTCGAAGTGACCGTATTTTAAACGACCACCTCCTAGTGCCTATAAATATTCACAATTAATTATTTTGTTGAAACCACTTTTGACAATCGCACCATTATCCCATATTGCTTGTGAACTAAAAAATTATGTAACGTCTCGGGGCCCCTCATTAGCGCTAAGCGTTTCGTCATTTTCGGAGCACGAATACTCGGAGGTAATTGGGGCACTTTGTCCACGTAACGAAGTTTTGATTTTTCTGGTATTTCCACATCTACGAAAAGGAATTTTAATGTACATTTATTCAAGTTTTAAAAGACACACGTACCTTCGTAAGTTGGGGGAGGTGGAAAATGTTTCATGTTGCACAACGAAACCATACTTACATTAGAAACTACAAAAAAAAAAATTGGCAAATAATAGTGTGAATAGAATTTTACGAGAATGGACGTACCCCGTAATAGAGACAATCGTGCTAGATTCATCGTAATTCGAATTGAAATTACTTGTTTTGAAATTATTTTGCAGGTTATATTTCACTGTGGGGTACGTTCAAAAATGCTATAAATAATGCTAATGCTACCTATAAATTACAATTATAGTGCTATGAAAATCAAATATACAAAATAAAATATCTAATTAAAGAGAGGCAATAAGAGAAATGAAAACATATTATTACTCTTTGTTGAAAGCAGAATGAAATTTAGAAATAAGTGAGAATTTTCGAACGTAGCCCCCAAGGTGAAGTTGGCTAACCTGTTTTTTCCCCCGCAAAAGTTAACCTAAATCAGACCTAAATTGATTTTTGCGTTGTATCGTTTTGTGTGTGTATAGAATAAGGATAAATTATTGCAGGAACAGTAATTAAGTGAAAGCATGGATTTCCTAGAATACTCGGATGTTACAGCCGAAATAAAAGGCTTAATGGTGAGTCTCCAACTACCCCACATTAACCCAAACCAAATAAGATACGATACTTTGTTCGTAGACTCCCGGAAAATTAAAAATGACCGACCAAAGCATCATATTCAAGAACAGCAAGACAGGAAAAGTCGAGCAGGTCCAGGCGTCCGAAATGGAAATAGTCAATTTTCAAAATTTCGTTGGATCGTGGGGACTGAGAATATTCCTTAAGAACGGCACGCTCCATCGTTTCGCCGGCTTCAAGGACTCGGACAAGGAAAAGATCGCCAAGTACTTCAGCAATACCTACAAGATGGAAATGCTAGAAAAGGAGCTGAGCCTGAAGGGGTGGAACTGGGGCACCGCAAAATTCAACGGGTCGGTGCTTAGTTTCGATATCGGCAGTAACTCTGCATTTGAAATACCATTGAATCATGTTTCTCAGTGCATCACAGGAAAAAATGAAATTACAATGGAATTTCATCAGGTAAATAAATTCATTTAATCAAGAGAACTTCGTAATCATTTGTTTAAGTCGTGACATCTTCTGGCCAATCTTTGACCTAAAGTTAGTAGCTGCTCAATAGATCGTCTCACACAAAGCAGCCAAATAATGCTTTTACAGCAAATTTGAAAATTTAGAAATTTGTTGTATGTCGATTTTGATTGTAATAGATACCTTGAGCATCCTCTGCTAATGAGGCTCCAAATAGGGCCGAAACAACTGTCCAGAGGTCGGTCGAGGAATCCATTGCAATAGAATCTGATTTCTAGAAAAATTTGGTGATTTGGTCATTTTCAAATCAAAACACATATAGGAGACTGATCTTAACATCTTGCTGACATGTCGTTTGAACATCATTGTAAATAGTGAATAAAAGTATATCACAACCTTAAATTTACTTGAGTTATGTTTAATTACTCATCAAACTGAGTGATCAATTACTTTCCTTGTAGAATGATGATGCCCCCGTCAGTTTAATGGAGATGAGATTTTTCATTCCATCAAATGAATTGGCTGGTGATTTAGATCCAGTAGAGGCATTCCAGAAGCAAGTCATGAAGAAAGCCAGTGTTATTAGCGTATCCGGCGATGCAATCGCTATCTTCAGAGAAATTCAATGTCTTACGCCTCGGTATGTCCTTACTTTTTGCGACAAACATGTTTTACATCGAACTCACATTACAGTGGTCGTTACGACATAAAAATATTCCAAACGTTCTTTCAACTCCACGGTAAAACCTTCGATTATAAAATCCCAATGTCGACGGTGCTGCGACTCTTCCAACTTCCACACAAGGATAACAGGCAGATGTTCTTCGTTATAAGTTTGGATCCACCAATTAAGCAAGGCCAGACCCGTTACCATTTCTTGGTTCTTCTGTTCGGGCAAGAAGAGGAAACATCTATTGAATTACCTTTTACAGAGTAACTATTAAACTCAACTTTTTTCTATGGCATAATGAATATAAAATATTTCAGCAAAGAATTAAAGGAGAAATTTGATAATAAATTGGAAAAAGAACTGTCAGGTCCAACACATGAAGTTTTGGGGAAAGTCATGAAAGTTATCATCAATAGGAAATTAACAGGCCCCGGTGGATTTATTGGGTAAATATTGTTGATATATATCTTCATGTGGGGGTTCAACTAAAAAAAAAACTTTTCTTAGACACGCTGGTACTCCTGCTGTAGGCTGTTCCTTTAAGGCTGCGGCTGGTTATTTATACCCATTGGAACGTGGCTTCATATACGTACACAAGCCACCATTACACATACGATTCGAAGAAATAGCATCAGTAAATTTTGCTCGAAGTGGGGGTAGTACAAGGTCTTTTGACTTTGAAATTGAACTAAAATCCGGAACAGTTCACGTATTCAGTAGCATCGAAAAAGAAGAATACGGAAAGTTATTCGATTTCATCACGTCTAAGAAATTACACGTCAAAAATCGTGGGAAGAACGTACACGCAAGCATTTTTATATTTTCAAAACGATTTTATTTGACTCTCGTCATTTCAGGATAAAGCCAACTATAAGGAAGACTTTGGAGATTCGGATAATGAAGCTGAACCTGATGCGTATTTGGAAAGAGTAAAAGCTGAAGCACAAGAGAGGGATGATGACGAGAACGTCAGCGACGAAGAAAGCACGGACGAGGACTTTAATCCAAACCAAGTTGAAAGCGATGTCGCCGAAGAATACGACAGCAAACACAGTGATACAACTTCATCGGATGAAGGCTCCGGTTCAGGTGGTAAGTTCACATTAAATTAACCCTTTTATTCATAGCTGTCCAAATGTGTACATCAGTTTCACAATTTTTCAACTTCAAAGTTATGGCAATAATGTCCATGTTTTCCTATATATTACAGGAATATGTACAAAGTGAAAACATGGACATTATTACCAAAACTTTGAAGTTGAACCATTGTGAAACTAATGTCATTTGTGACGCTATGAGCGAAAGGATTAAAACGTAATTTCCTCAAAACTTAATTTATCTCATTTAGAAGAAGAGGATTCGAGAAAGAAAGAAAAGAAAGCCAAGAAACAGAAAAAGGAAAAGAAACACAAGTCAGCAAAGACCATCTCTGAGAAACCCAGAAAGAAGCGAACGAGTAAGAAAGATAAAGATGAGAATAAACCAAAAAGAGCAGCATCAGCTTACATGTTGTGGCTGAGTGATATGAGAGAGAAAATCAAGGCAGACAATCCAGGCATTTCTGTGACGGACATTGCGAAGAAAGGAGGTGAAATGTGGAAAGAACTGAAAGACAAATCCGAATGGGATAAGAAAGCTGCGAAAGCTAAGGAAGAATATCAGAAAGCTATGGAGGAATACAAGGCATCCGGTGGTAAACCAAGTGGTGACGGAGGTGACAAAAAATCATCTGCCAAGAAGAAATCCTCACCTGCGGTCGTAACACCAAAAAGTGGCACGTTTAAGAGTAAGGAATACGTCAGTGAAGATGACACTAGTTCCGATGACGAAAAGAAATCATCCGATGATGAAAAGAAAACGAAGGAAACTGGGAATAAAACCAAAAGAAAGAATTCTGATGCAGATAGTAACGAAGAAAACGAAAAGAAGAAAAGTAAGAGCAAAAACAAGTCCGATTCTGAAAAGGAAGCCGAGAGTTCAGCTGCTTCAAGTGAAGAGGCCGATGATAGTGATTAATTATATTTTGTACGGTTAAAATGTATTGCATATTTAAATAAAATGTTCTGAAAAAACAACTCTTTCATTTTGAAAACAAAAAATCACTTATGTAAAATAATATTTTATTTACAAATTTTTATTAAAATCAATATAATTTATAACATAATTACACTTAAACTAAGTTATAACACTGGTTAAAAATTAAAACATGTAATTGTTATTCTATATATACTAATACTACTGTAAGTGTGGAATCTATAATTCAGGTTTCGGCCTATGATAATATTTCATACTTACAACTAATTGTCTGGAATTTGCAGTAACTATTACTTAAATTTTTCTAAGCACATCGACAATGAAGACATTAAAGTCCTGTGTAGTGGCCACCACTCCTGCGATTTGAATTAACACTTGGTTTAGTCTCTTTCTTATTTTTCTCATCCTTTGAATCTCTGCAATGTTTATTTACTGTAATAAATTTTCCAAAGCAGCACAGTTTTAAAACTTACTTAAAAAAAGCCAAATGCTGCTCAAGTAAGAATCTACTATTGCACTGTGACAATTCGGGCCAATGAGACAGAATTCTTCTCAAATATATCTGCAACTTCTTTCTTCTTGCTTCTACTAAAGCAGCATCCTGAAATCCATTTAAGAGGGGGCATTATTTAGTCGTGCTAATACTAAGATATTACCCACCTTTTTTCCTATGCTTTTCTTAGGGGGGAAGTCAAAAGTTGAAACTACAGGATCCAGCTTTCTCAGATCCGAGTGTAAAGCATGGAATTGAGCATATCTACGGTAAATATTCCATTCATCACAGCCTGCTCTTAAAAATATTTGATAAACATGATGAGCATCAGAACCACTACCTAAAGATGGCAAGCATTAAAAATTCAACAATTGATTACAATCAATAATAAACCTGTGAGGAAAGCGGAAGGTATCCAAACGCTAACAGCGCCCCTGGATTCATCGAGCGAATCATCTGTAGGCATAGGACCTCGCAATTCCTCCAATTCCTTCTTCAATCTCTCTAGTAATCTGTTTTTTTCACACAGTGACTGTTGAAGCAAAACATTAAAATCCATTACCTCGGCGTGCATTTCTGCCACCTGTAAATTTAAACACACAATTTTTTCTGTAGGTAATTAAACATCGACGATACCAACTTGACAAAGCATTTTCTCTAGGGTTTTCGCCTCGCTTTTATAATCTGGCTGTTGCCCATCCACCTGCAACCCTTCCAAAGCTCTTTGAAGCGAACAGTCTCCGTCCTTCAGCATTTGCACAGCTCCAATATACTTTTTCAGTTGCTGTTTCAAGCTCTCATTCTCTTTCTTTACCTGACCGATCTCATCTTGCAATTTGTGAACCTTCTCCTGATTCTTATTTTCTACAGCTGTTAGTACAGCGCTAATATCTGTAGGAATTTCGATGAGATTCTCAGACGTATCCGGAGATTCTGGACTTGCACCGCTTTCCACAGAAACCGGAGTCAGTTCACCGACATTTGACTGTATCGGAGTTAGGGGTCCTTCGACTATGGTTGAGTATTTTTCTCGGGAACCGCTCATTTCCATGCTCAGCGCACGCTTTGGTTTCTGTTCCTTTATTTGCTGAGTATTTTCGGATGCCATCTGAGAGCTCGACAGTGCCTCGTGTGCCGAAGTCGAGTCTGAAGATATACTGCTCGAGCTTGAGGGCACACTGGATGAAAGGATGCTCTCATCTTCATCGAACGAAATTATTTGTTTGGCTACTTTGCGTTTCTTCTTTTGCTCCAGCTGATCCTTGCTTGGTTCTATAAAATATTGTTAATCACCGTTAATTATTTAAGGATTTAAATAACTTTACCAGTTAGAGGAGCTTCGATAACGGGCTCCACTTTCGACTTTAGTTTGTCCATTCTTTGGCTTGGAGTGCCGCTGTTTAACTCTGGTTTATCAATTGCAATTGCGAAAAGAATTGAGCCTAAGCCTACAAAGATACAATATTTATTGTACCAATGTTGATATATTGTTGTTCATTGTTACCTGCTGCCATATTTGGCAACATGCTGTTTTTCTCGTCATCACAAAGCAATGCCCAATCTTCATAATAAATATTCAAGATTCCTTTACTGCTTAAAACGGTATGAAAATATCTGTAAGGAAGTACACTCTTGCAACGAGGTCTTTCAAATATAACTGAAACATGAAAACTTACCTTTCCAGTGACCTTTCATTAAGTGCAGATCTAATCCAAGCTTTCCCTCGACCTGTATCAGTCCAAATGTGCTTTAGATTTGAGTACCTTTCCTGTTCATGTTTCGTCAGGTGCTTATTCACAAAAGGCCAGAATGCTACAGGAAAATATACCAACAGTTTTAATGAGAATCCCCTAAACTGTAAAAGTTGCAGATTCCGTTAAGCTGGGTTCGTAAGTCTCCATGGGTCACACTAGGAGTGAATAAAATGAAAAGCAAAATACACTAAATCATTTATATGAGAGAGAAGGCATTATCACCCAGGAGTATCCAGGAGAGTTTACGAACACACTCTCAATGCACGTAATTTTCCTTTGTCCTTGAGATATGTCACGCAATTTTTCTTCTTTCATTTAAACAAGCAACCAAATAAAAAAAGTAACTAACTTACTTAGAGTATCATTAGTGAAATGCAAACTGCTGCTGACAATATCAGAAACGTGTTTGAACTTTGAAGCCTGGTTCACATCGATCGGTTTATTCCTCAAGCCGTGAAGAAACACCGCTTCGAGAGTCAAACAAAGCCCTGCGACGCCACTATCAAATTCGGTGGCCAACTCGGTCTTTCCGCCGTACCTCTTCTGGCATTGCTGGACGCACTCCAGCAACTGGTGGAGCAACTTATTCGAGTCTTCGGGACGGCTCTGAACTTGCTGAGAGGAATTCGGAATTACGACGGACATTAGTTTAAAAGACTTAAAAAAAAAAAAAAAAGAAAGTTACAAAGGTAATTCAGCTTTACGCAATTCGCCTGTACGTACCATAATTTAGGGGAGTACATCGATGAATCGACCGGATCATGTTATGTCCCAGCTACAATAAAGCCGATAATGAGGCATTATTGTTATTTCGGCTATCGCAAATAATACTGTTATCTATTAGGTGATAATGGGAGACGCAAGAGGAACTCATGAGTATGACATCATCTGCGCACATTCACTGGCTGACATTTTGACAACATACGCGTTTGTTTGTTCTAAGGTGTAAATGAACTACTTTTAATTGGATATTTGAATCGCATTCATTTATTTCAAGATAAGCTTATTTCTGCTTTAAGTCAGAGAATTAATTATTATTAATTATGTACGTAAATGACAGTTCACCAAAACCCAAAGGAGTCACTTCATTATTTCACAATCACTTTCAAATTTTACCTAGCAACTACCGGATGATCGAATAAAATAGTTTGTAATTATAGGTAACGCATTGCTACGTCTTTGATTTGATTTAAAAATATTTATGGGGAACATCAAACACGAATAAAGAGTGATTCAGAATAGACCTTGGCTTCAGGATAATTGAATTACAAAATCTTTAAAGCGGACACTAAATAGCGCACAAAACACTAAATTCGCCGTCGTTCGACATCTTCGTCACAATAATATTAACAGAACCAGTTTCAGATTTTTTTCTTCTTTTTTAATGTCGAATTTTTTGTTTTATTTGTGTATGTCACAGAATACAATAGTATATTATTATACAAGTTTCACAAGAAGGCTTATTGTAACACGAGTGGGGTTGGGGTACGACTAGCGAAGCGTAGCGAGCTAGGAGTGGCCCAACGGAACGAGTGTTACAATGCCTCTTGTGAAACGTGTATAATATACTATTTTTTCTACTTTGCGTCACTTATTGAACAAAAATATGAAAAATATTGGATCTTAGTATGTGGGGAATTTTAGTTGTAATGCGTGGCAACACTGAAAACCTTTCGTTTTACGAATTCCGGCGAGTAGAGCGATGATCATCCTCGTGATATGCCTTTGTTGAAAAGTCTGATGGCATGACGACGCGACGTTGTAAACAGATTTTAGTTGGCCATTGTGGAATTTTGTGTCAGTTAGAAATCGCAGGAGGGCGCCCTCCGTGGGAACGAAAGTGGTAACTAGAGGCAGTTCCTCCACCTTATTTCGATTTCGTTTCTCTGAAGCCAAGTGGACATTCGGAGTAACACTATCCAACAGTGTTATAATAATTATGTTATAAATATAAAAGTTTAATGTGAATTTTTTTTCAATAAATTGAAGAGATTTCAATAATACATATGTGCAGTTTTAATTGCATCAAGGATAATTTGTTCATTTCTCTCATTTTTAAATATATTGAAAAAAAAGCTAGCTACAAGTATGGGCCCGTTCAGACGACCACAGCAGCTGAGTTGCTAACTCAGCAATCGTTTGTGATTGGCTCACATTAAGATAATAGCCAATCACAAGCGATTGCTGAGTCAGTAACTCAGCTGCTGTGGTCGTCTGAACGCGACCAATGTAGGCTTACTTTGACTTTTAATTGATTGCTCGGTATAAGATAAGAATTATCATATGGTTAATGTTGTTAAGTGTGAATTATTTTCAGATTTATTTTATTTGACTTATATTCCTGATTTTTTAATAATTTACTCAAGTTCCTAACTTATTTTAGAGGTAAAAAAGAATTATTGCTCTTGTTTAGATCATTTGACTGGTAGCTCAAGTGACTCCCAGCCGATATATCAATAGACAGATTATTCCATTGTCGGTGTTCAGTTTTTTGTCCGACTGCAAGATGGCCGACAACCTGCAGTAGGAAACGTCAGTCGGTGAAAGAAATAACAAGAATTTTTATACAAATGCATATTATTTAGATTTAATTAGTTAAAAATTAATTTATTATTAGTGCTGAGTGATTTAAGTGCTTTAAGATGTCGGGAGAACGCGAAATACCAGCCGAAGACAGTATTAAAGTGGTGTGTAGGTTTCGGCCGCTTAATGATTCAGAGGAAAAGGCTGGTTCCAAGTTCGTAGTCAAATTTCCGTCGGGAACAGATGACAACTGTATATCGATTGCGGTAAGTGAACGGCCCAGTACGTCGCCGCATATGCTTTTTCGCCATCGAATTTTGAAAAGCCGATGCCGTACCCCGTGATTTTTAGGCCCTGGCTACGTCACGTAAGGCTAGCTCGACGCGCTCATGCGAATCTTGCTTCTCTTAATTAAGCCGTAAACTGTTCCTATGCGGGGGTACTTACTGGTTTTTTGAAATTTTACAAACACGATCAGCCGATAATGCCAATTGGGGCATACGTCATCGGCAATTGTCAAGGTTATCGATTTGTTTATAATACGATTTGTGGAGTTGCCTTTTGTATCCCACCAAGGGAATTTGTTATAAATTAATTCTGGTGATGACTCATAATGTCATGTGTTTTCCTTTAGCAGACCGAGAATCCGTGTCGCAAGTCTTGGCTAGATGCGATTGAACTTATCTCCTAGTTTTTTTTTGCGTGTCGCAATCGAATTTGCCGCATTATGATGTCTAGGACGAGTCGGCGGATAATGACGTTCATTTTTGTGACCGAATCCTCCTCACACGTGTGCCAGGGCAAACACATCTTCACAAATCTCGTAAATTCGTTAAAATTACAGCCAGCCATTTGATGGTGTGGTCGTTTATAAATCAATATTTTGTCTAACGCGAAAGTTCATAAGAAATGCAAGCAAAATTCCTAGCTTTCATTTCAGCTTCGCCGTTTTAAAAGTTTTTGTAGGAAAGTTAATTTTCAGGATATTACCTACTTTACTTTCGTTGCAACACTTTGTAGGTACAACTAAGAAACAAGTTTAATCTTATCATCGTTTATATTCGCAGTTGAAACAGAATAGAGACATTGCTGCAAATGAGATTTGCCGTACCGAGCTTTTTCAAAATAAAGCAAAACGTTGATTACAAAATATATGAATTATTTGTACATGTAACTTCACTTACACAGCTTTATAAAGATCCGATAAGACCCGCCTACGCTTTCATAAATTAGGCATCTTCAACTTCAAAGCGCATGGAGACATGTGCTTGCTTTTAAATTATCCGCAAAGGTAAGAGATCGACCTCCTTTGTGCAGAACAATGCAGCGGTATCGATTTTAAATCGAGAACATCGAGTGAGTTGGATCTATTTTTAAACGGAAGATGAATTTTCTCGACCCATTTAAAGTATGCGGAATATTTTTGCACGATATAAAACTGTAATTCTCGTTTTTTCAGTTCAACTCGGTTCAGCTTTTGAGATATTTTCATCGAAGCTTAGAAAGAGTAGCAGTTACACTGCTAACTGCTAAAGATTATTTTGACAAAAGCCCAAGTCAGTTAATTTATATTGACCCTTCTTAGGTAAAAGATAGGATATTTCTAATGTTATTAAATTACCGGTAATTTATTTTTAAAACGCCTGAACGGTCCAGTGGTAAGAGAACCGGCCTTGCAATCGCATGGTCGTCGATTTGAACCGCACTCGGGATTTTTCTCGGGGGTGGTCGGTAACGACTTCAAGCACCCTTCAGTGTTGGGGATAAAATTCGACACTGCTTCCCCTTAAACGACGAGAAGGTTGGAAGTAACAAAGTCATGGAACACTTTACACACACTCAAAATTCACTCCCGCTCCTGAGGTCCTGACAAGTCTTTGACTTAGGACCCTGTTGGGCAACCACCATAGATTAAAAAAATATATATATTACCTTACCGGTAATGTTACCGTAACATTACCAACTATGTTTTTTTAATTAAAAATTAGATTTTTATACTTAATTAGAATCACAAACAAATCATGGGAGAAATTCGGGAGCAGAATGACAGAAAACTACAGAGAGAACCAAAAACTATTCTTTGGTACATTAAAACAGCTCAGACAGAGAAAAAAATATAGCATATCGAATATAAAGGATAAATGGAACGATGGAGAGAGTATTTCGAAGAACTAACAGCTATTGACATATCGAGATATCATGATGAGGAGGAAGCGATAGAAGAAAAGGAAATGGAGACCATAAGTGAGGAGGAAATGGAGAAAGCAATAAGAAGAATAAAACTAGGCAAAGCTCCCGGAAAAGATAATATCTCACCGGAAATGATATAATATATGGGAGAAGGAGTAAACAAGCTAGTGGAGTTAATGAATGACATTGGTCGCGTTCAGACGATCACAGCAGCTGAGTTGCTAACTCAGCAATCGTTTGTGATTGGCTACTATCTTAATGTGAGCCGATCACAAACGATTGCTGAGTTAGCAACTCAGCTGCTGTGGTAGTCTGAACGCGACCATTCTGATGAAAGCAAGAATACCCAAGGATTGGAAAACAAACATTATATTACGAGGGCAACAAAAGAGACTGTAAAAACTATAGAGGAATAACACTTTCTAGCGTCCCAGGGAAGGTATTCGCAAGAATAGTAGAAAAGAGAGTAAGAGACATCATTAAAAGATACGCAATGCGGATTTAGAAAGAACAGAAGTACACAAAACGTTATATTTACGTTTAGACAAATGAATGAAAAGATAATAAACAAGAACAGACAAGCACACATGTGCTTCATAGACATGGAGAAAGCCTTCGATAGAGTGCGAAGAGAGGACGTGTGGGAGGTGCTGGGAGTAAGCAAAAACATCAAAGAAGTAATACATAGTTAAAAGACATGTACAGGGGAAATACGAACATAATTAGAACAAACAACGAAGAATCAAAAGAATTCAAAACAAGACAGAATGCGTATTAAGCCCACTGCTGTACGCTGTACATAACGGTACTAGATGATGCAATGAAGAAGGCCAAGAAACAGATGAAAAAGTTGACATTAGGATACCGGCGAATGAGACCCATACAACTGAATGAACTGATCTTCGCAGACGATATGGCCTTGATAGCAGATACGGGAGAAAACCTACAATATAACCTTGAAGCAATAAACGAAGAACTGGAGAAGATAAACATGAAAATCAATGTTGTACAAAAAGAAAAAACCATGATATTATCAAACACCAGAGAAACACACGAGATAAAGCTGGACGGAAAACCAATTAAGGCCCGGTATCTCAATGCAGGTTTAAACCAAAAATTTTAGGTTAAACTTTTTTACGCTGGTTAAAGTGTATTTCAATGTACTATGCCAGTTTAACTTCATTCGAATGGTTTAAACCCTCACCCGACCAGGTTTAAAGTTTAAACCTGTTTTGTGCGCGAATGTTTGCGCAGTATCCTACAAATAGGTACACGGCACACGTGTTTCGCTGTTATGACAGTAAATATAGTGACAGTTGGTGATAAATTGTCTGCGGTTGTACTGTGAAAACATATTAGGTAATAATAATGAATAATGAACGCAGTCGTGCTAAAAATTCTAAGGAAACAGTAGTAGAACTATCAGCAAACACTTGAGTAAAGCTAATTTAAGATAAACCGATTGAAATACCCACTACAGTTTAACTTTTGGGTTAAAAACAAAACCGGTTTAATTTACTAAAGGTTTAAACCTGCATTGAAATACCGGGCCTAAGCAAGTAGACCATTTTTAAGTACCTGGGTGCGAGAACGGGAAAATGGACAAGGAAATAAACGAAAGAGTAGGAAGAACAGGAGGAATATTCAATACAATGAAGACAACATTTCTAGGAAAAAGAGAAAGACGGAGGTTGTGGATAAAGCAGTGAGTCATAGACACTAACTAAAAGACAAGAATCCCGCATCAACGCAGTGGAAATGAGATTCCTAAGAAAAATACAAAACAAGAACGGAAGAGACAAAATAAGAAATGAAACAATCAGACGAAACTTACAAATTGAACCGTAACCGGTAACATTGAAAATTTACCGTAAGGTAACGTGGTAAAATAACCGACACTCACAACACTAGGATATTTATCTGAAATGAATTAATTTCTGCAATTAAAGCTGACGTCTTGATTGACAGTGACGACCAAAATTTAATGCTCGCGACTGTTCAATGAATTATTCGTTAACATTACTAAAATGTGTATAGATTTTGCGTTTGACAGTTGGCTACCATGCGGAAGTAACCACCGAAGTATTCCAACTTATCCACCTTATTTTTAACCTCACTCTTAAGTTTCATGCATTGTTTTTAGTTTCACTTAATTAGTTAACTGACGCAGTAAAATAATTTATTTTTTGTTTTCAAAACTAGGAAGTAATTAAACTTTCTATAATTTGCTCGTAAAGATGGCAAAGTAATATTTATGTTAGAGCTATTACACTCTTTACGATTGTGGCAGCATTTCCACATTCACCACCGAAGTATTCCAACTTATCCACCTTATTTTTAACCTGACTTTTAAGTTTTATGCATTGTTTTTAGTTTCACTTAATTAGTTAACTGACGCAGTCAAATAATTTATTTTTTGTTTTCAAAACTCAGAAGTAATTAAACTTTCTATAATCTGCTCGTAAAGATGTCAAAGTAATATTTATGTTAGAGCTATTACACTCTTTACGATTGTGGCAGCATTTCCACATTCACCTAATGCAGCGGTTCTCAAACTTTCGCATTTTGCACCCCCCTTTTTACCTTGAATAATTTTGCGCCCCCTGCGCATAATAGGTCTGTTTGTTATCCTGAACTGGTGTACACCAGTGTACACTTTTTTCACGAAATATGCTTGATTTCTTTGATAATGTGTCAATACGAATCATACTCATTCACATTGACATACTACACAAACATTTCAGGTTGCATTAAAGAGTATTTTGCAAAAAAGTATGGATTGGTGTACACCAGTGCAGGATAACAAACAGATCTAATATAAAGACAGTGGAGGATCCTTTAGAAAATTTGAACACTACTTTCAGTAAATGCTTTTTTCGCAGATGAAGACATTAAACCGGGTGACTGGAAACGGGTAATAAAATGTAAAAATGTAAAAATGTAATTTTGATGTCCTGTTCATTTATTCGACTCCCACAGTTTGAGAACCGCTGACCTAATAGAACCAAATATGTATCATTTCAACTTAAAACATATTTTGAAATTGTTTGATTTTTATATGAACCTTGCGTCTAGAATATACCGTGAATGTTTTTTAGCATAAAATAAAAAAAACCTAACCTTTAACCAAAAAAATACGTTTTTGTAACTGTAGTAGAACGCCATCTCGTTGTTGGAAACGAAGACTACTCCTATGGAAAGAACGAAACGGACCAACTATGTAATAAGAAAAATTCTTTACTTTATTCTTTTTTTAAAGAAAAATTGACAATTTAGAAAATTCTTCAAATACATTTAAAACTTGTAAATGAACAGCACTCTGCTAATATTTAAATTTCCATAGTTTTTTCATGTAGTAACAAAACTTATGAATGTTTCTTAAAAGAAGCAAATAAAATTAGAATGATTATATTCTTCTAATAACAGCAACCTAAACACAGCGAAATATAATTTGGTTCAATAGGTATGAAATTGTGAAACTGGATATTTCGAGGCCCCCGGACGATGCTAAAATAAAACACCTCCGTTTATTTTTCATGGCAAAATCAAACAACCAATTCTCGATGAGTTACCGTAAACATTTCGTAAATATACATATTGTAAAGTGAGAGAATTTCATTTCACGAACGGTGAGTGTATTTTCGTCCGTTATGCAAGGAGAGAAATCGTTTGCTTTCATGACAAATCATACGAAACGTTCATAATTGTTGGTTTATGTTCTACCGAGAGCATTGATGAGATCACCGTAACAAATAAACATTATACCTATGCGGGCCCGTAAAACTTTGTGTTGGTCATTAAACTTATAAGTACGTACTATTAAATAAATCCCCTGAAGAAGTATTCTCAGATCGTAAAATTAAAAGTATGTAAAAAAGAAAAATCTCTTGCCATGAAATTTGGACAGCATGTCTTAGCTTAAGTGAAGAGTACGTCATTGCACTCTTTGAGGTTATTTTGCAGTAAAGCTAAGACATGCCGACCAAATTGATAAAAAATGTAAGAAATCGCCCGATAGTATGCACCACGTGATCAAAAAGTAATGACCTAAGGCTTGGCCATGGAAAAACAGAAGTCATGTCTACTGCAAGTTTTAAAACTTTTGTTTCTATTTTGAACTCGCGGTATAATAATTTCACTTGATTAATGTAGATAGCTAGGGGAGTTTAAAGTTTTTTGCTTACTTTTATAATCAATTGTTATCTCTGTCTTTTACAACAAGTAACTGGAATTGTACTGATACAATTTCATTATGAGTCATGGGCACAGAGATAACTGGTCTGTAGTTGTAGATTATGACGTCAAAAAAGGAAGAAATACATTTGACTTGATAAATTGAACAAAGATTTGTGATAGGTATGAGAGTTGCAAGTTCCTTCTATTAAGAAGTCGCTAATGCGATATGCTCATGTGCAGTCACGCATGTTCTAATCTAAGAACTGGTCGGTACCCCGAAGACAAAAGCAACCGCTTTTTCAGGTCCCCCATTAATGTAACTTGAGTCGCAAGGGGAATTTAATTATTACTTTTCCTACCAAGCGTGCAAAAGAAAGTCAGGCACGATAACTGTCCTGTTTTTGTGCGCTTCGAGCTTTATTGCATTATGCAAGTCAAGAAATTCTTAAGTCATTAAACCTCTAAATTACTGGCTATATCCACCAAACCTACAAAGAAAACATTCTGATGTCACCTTCCAGCAAGTCGTTAGTAAATGCAGGCGTTTATTTTGAGCAAGCACGAAATAGTTGGAATACCCCATGTTTGAGATTTTCTCTCGTTTGAAATTTTGTGCAACGATATCTTTAACATTACACCAGTAATGAATGACGTCAGAGTTTTATTTAGCAATAGTTTTATTTGCGTTATAAGTCACCTAATCCTCATATCTGATTATCTTGCAACAATTGAATTATATCTCATTGTTCAATAAAGTTCAATGTTACTCGTACGTTTCGAATGCGATTTGAAAGAGCCAGTATTGTGTTAAAAAGTTAAAAAAACAAATATTTCATTTTTAGTATTGTGAAAGTAGGCAGTTGATTTAATTTATTAAATTACGTGTGCTATTGCGAACTTCACATGCATGTACTTGGCAAGTTGGAATAATGAAATTTCCTCGGTTCAGAACTGGTTTGGATTATGCTTGAGTTATGTATTTCAAGTGCATATGTTTATTAATTATTTTAAACTAAATATTTGCTTCCGCAAGTGACTAACACACGAGAAACTGGGACTCGGTTTTATGGCGGTTTTCATGCTCAGCTGGTTTCGTTCGTGTAAACTCGGGAGATCTGTCGAAATTTTTTGATTGTACGTAAAAATACAGAACGAAAAATATACATTCACGAAACGATACAGGAAGTTGTAAAAGTATGCTTGTGGATTTTTCCTTTCCGATAAACTGTGGAGTATTATTGCATAAAAGCAAAATGATTCACAGTGACATAATTAGATATGAACCGCAAATATTGCCAAAGGAGTAAAAGCCATAAAAAATCTATGAAATTACTTGAAATATAAAACAGTGAAGAAAAGAAAAACTCAAAATATAAATGAACGTACCTGGGTACATGAAGAACTCACAAAGAAATTAATTTATTGTTACAGAGGATTGGTTTTAAGAATCTGATTTTGTAATGAAGAAAGGAATTAATTAAACTTCAAAAAAGGGAATTTTACAAAAAATGAGCGGTTTCGAATTGGGACTTCTGAACTAAAGGCTATCGCTGTTTATGCTCTTGAATCTGACTTATCAAAAAATATCACTTGCAAGATCGAAGTGCGTCTTTTTTTAAATAATATAGTCTCGTTCAATTAAATCGAAACCTCTCTGCATTAATCGCGCCTTTTTTGATTCCTTTCGAATGGTGTCAACTTATCTGGTTGTGGATGACGTATATACATGTAGGATTCTTTTACCATTTCTAGAAAGATTTTGATGCAGACCTGTAGCGTGAATATTTATCAGGTTTTGTCAGTTAAAGACATGAGTTTTATGTTGATTCAAGAAAAATACGTTTTTTTAATAACTGGTATTAGTAATTGTTTGTTTCTCGAAGTTATCAATTCATTTCCTTGAAATCAAGATTAAAAAATGATCAACTAAAAGTTCGTTGTTAGTACATAATTATTTATTTTTCGTATTTGTCAATTGAATGAATTCAAACAAACTAAAACAAAAATGTATTTTGCAAATATGTTATTATCAGTTTGTTTTGACGTAAATATAAAAGAAGAATGGATAAAAAATTCTTCAAGACTTCCTATCTATGATTGATTATACTGAAAAAATCAGTTAAATAGAATTCTAAGAATTTTATGTCGAAATCTTCCTAGAGTATTAATAACAACAGAATTGTTGATGCTTATTCAACAATTAATTAAAATTTATTGCGATTATTATGAAGAAATTTAAAGTAAGCTTGTCGTAATGAAATCTCCAAAAAAAAAGTTCAACGATCTCTCTTAAGTTCTTTAAACTCGTTTATAATCATTGTTTTTAATCGAGTAATCAAATCAATCACGACATTAGCGCTGAATGACTCGCCAATTGAATCGAATTAAATATTAATTATTCATGGTAACGATGCAATGCATAATTAATAGTTGACATATAATAGCATCGTTTGGGGTCTTATAAAATAATAAATAATTTTTCGTTAAATGAACTCTCTAATGTTATCAGCTGCATGACTCGGATTTAATCAATAGTTAATAACGTGGCCACAAAATTGATTTGATACGAGGTCGGACGCGAGCAGCTTCGTTTTTCGTGTCCCCTGGACTATGTGGAACAATAAAGTCATAAAAGCAGTGGATCAATATTGGTAATGGAATGCTCTAGTTTGTTGATCCACGACCCGATATTAAAATTATGCCGCTCCGACCTGTCGTGTAAGTAAATATTAGTTCTGAAACGCATGCGTCACCTCAGAGAGGTAATAATAAATTACAAAGGTCGCAGTAACAGTCAAATTACAGACATAACACATCTCGAGATTTTTTTTCTCTCTTTTTTATTTCATAGGGAACATTTACACTTGTACAAAATAAATGCTGACCGAAATAATCTTACTTTTAGTATTGCCTTTTTTTGACGATGAAATAGTTGCAATTTCATGTCAAATTGGCTTGTGTAAATACTCCTTTAACGCGGCAAATTAGATGTGCAAATGAACGTAATTATTATCTTAGTCACTGCGTGTTTAAAACTTGAATGTCATAAAAATAGTCGGTGATATAATTGCATAGCATCTCGTTAGTTCGCCGTCGACGGCGATGTCTAAATTACGTAACTAGTTTTACAATGTGAATGTCAAGGAAATAGAACTTCACTACAAACAGTGAAACGTATTGGTAATGAAAAAAATTTGTATTTTTTTTAAGTCTAAAATCGTATAAAAGGTGCGAGTACGGTTCATTTTTTTATAATATGCCGATCGGATCACTCTGATTGTGAGTTAAGGCTAGGCGTTCACTTGTCCGCATCGTACGCATCGCACGAATCGGATTTTATCGGACGGATGGCAGTTGCTCTCTCGAGAATGACGAGAGGCGATCCGTCCGATGCGAAACAGTGAACGCAGACACATTTAAAATAATGAAAAGGATGAGTTTTTATGATCCGTTCGCTGCGTGCGATGCGTACGATGCGGACAAGTGAACGCCTAGCTTAAGAATACAACGTGACTTCCGACCACAAACAATCTTACTAAATCATCTATAATATAGTATAATAATATAATATATAATGTATAATAAAAAAATGAACTGTACGCAGGTACGTATACGAAATTACTACAGCGCAGCGGACCAATACGGTATTAAAAGTGATCTTGCAAAATCACGTACCTACCTATTTACATCAGAATCTCACTGGAAGTTTATTGCAGAGCCACATTCAAATAAGTGCAATACTTTTACAATGCGTTCTTTAACTTAAAACGCTAAAAAGTTCAAATTTCAATTATAGTAAAAATGTATTATGTATTTATATCAAACTGCGAAATAACAAATGTTAAAAATTTTCGTTTTCTGTTATGACTCCCACTGAATTAATTATGTGTTAGCATTCAAGGATTAATTTGTTTATAAGTCCCTATAATTTGTGATGCTGGTTTGTTTTACTTTAGATTACAAAAGTTTTATAATCAAATTCCGTTAATCCCATTAAAACCTTTTTTTTTTTCGTTTGTCATGTTTTTATCACAACATAGACGAAATTCCCTATTAGTAGTATCGGGTGAGCCAGAAATATTGTCGCCTGTTTGAATTCCCCGCGATTTCGATAAATTAGTCATGTTGAGACCAGTAGATCTTGTGACAATAGGTCTGTTCGATAGCTCTGCAATTCCTACACTTTTATTCTATTTTTCTCACTCGTACTTATGTTATATTATATACATCGCACTCTATCAGGTGCGATTGGTGCAAAATGTGTGCAGAGCTATCGAACAGGCCTAATATTTCGTATATTCAGTGGCGGATCAAAAATTCGGAAAATGGGATTTGAAATTCCTGGAGTTGAATAAACTAAATAGTTCGAAGTCGAATTGATTTTATTTTAACATAAACTCAACTCATTTCAGTTGATATTTAACAATAATTGAAGAGAAACGAATTGATAGGTAACTATAGCAATTCACCAGTGACGTTTCATTATGCCGTAACAATCAATCAGGGTTGGAAAAAAACTGTTTTTTTTTAAAAAAACAATACATTTGTTTTATTTGATTTTAAACAGCTTTTTTTTATTTAAAACATGTTTAAAATTGACTTAAAATTAATAATGTTTTAAACAAAAAGAAACTGTTTAAAATTAAATAAAAGAAATATTTTGTTTAAATTTATTACACTTTTTTAATTGCTTCAAATACTCTCACAACCTAAATTACATAGTAAAAAGGAAAAAGTAGTTATTAGTTGTATTGCGAAATGATAAAAGTTTAAAAATATTTACGATAAAAATTGTAGAGATACATTTTGCAGTTTTTAGGGTTGAAAATAGAAAAAAATAGAAAACAGTTGTGGGCAGTGTTGTAACATATCTAGTTACAAGTATCTAGATACCGTATCTAGATAATTTCAGTGTATCTGTATCTGTAACTAGTTACATTGTAGTACTTGGTATCTGTAACTGTATTTAGTTACATTTATGTATGTATCTGATCATTTAGATACACAGATACATTTTTTAAACAAAAATAATTTTTTTTTTCAATATGGTTTCTGTGCATATCCATTTTATAATATTAGAACGTGCGAACGTTTTTCGTTCGTTGTGTGGTTGCGATTATGTCAAGTAAGGCGACCGTAGTGACTGATCGCAATAATATAATTACCAAAATTCAAGGTCAAATATTTAAAAATAACAGATTTACAGAGTAACAAATTTTGTTATTTCTTAACGATAAATTGTCACTATCTTGAGAACTATAAACTTTAGATCAATAAAACCCTATATTATTTTGATCCAATCTGCCTAAGCTATTATAATCGTGCAATAATATACAGAGTACTTAAAAAATGGCAAAACAGCGCGATTGTGCATTATTCAGTAACACCCTCTGAGCATGGAAGAAATGTTAAAAAAATGCTGCCTTATGTTTATGTGTCTGTTGACTGATATTAAACAATACATATTCAGTCAACGTAAATTCATAGGTAATTAAATGCAGTTACTTACCAAATTAATAGCTTGATGGCCAGATCATTTTAATGACAATTTATGAAAAACATGTACTATTTATTGATTTTAAATAAAAATTATTGTTGAACATCATAGGTCTTCCACTATAAAAATTGTTGAAATATTCAGAATTGGTAAAAATTTCAAATTCCAATCTTGTAACCTCTATATCTCTAAAGAATCACGAATTTTTTTAACACTTTTTTTAAGCACCCACTACAGAGTATTCCATTAAAAAGATGTAAACTAAAATTGCCACACTCTTACGGAACACTCTGTACATATCTAAATAATTTTAGATTGTGCATCTAACCGATATGTATGTTAATGCAATTTTAAAAATATTAATCAGTAACGCCAGAATCTTCCGATCATGCATTGTTAGCCCAGCCTGTATGTACAGGTTGGATCAATTTCGATGTCTCTTATGGGCTCGAAAATAGAAGATAGCCAATTTTTGTTTAGTCTATTGATTTTATCTCTAAAAAAGAGATCGAGATTTGGCCACTAGTTTTTTTCTATCTCTTATAGTTACAGAGATGCCCATAAGAGACATTGAAATTGATCCACCCTGCACATATAAATAATATATGTATGTATCTAAAAGGTATCTAGGTGTCTAGGTATACCTGTATCTAGATACATTTATGCTGTATCTGTATCTGGATCTAGTTACTTTTCAAAAAGAAGTATATGTAACTGTATCTAGTTACAAATTAGGGTAAGTATCTGTATCTGAATCTAGATATTTTGAAAAATGTATCTGTTACAACACTGATTGTGGGCTTTCAATTTGCGTCTAAAAATGTTTTCTACATATGCAATTTCTAATTTCAATGTTATTTTTTATTTCTTATTTACGTCCTTGAAAATTGTAACTAGTTTACCAGCTTCTTCTACTTCTAATGGATATTTTAATTGCGAATATACAAAATTAAATGCACTAAATAGACGTGCTAAGGTATAACGTTTCAAAAACGTCCTCAATTTTTCAGGTTAAGCAAATCGAGAAACGGACCAAACTCTATATTCAATTACCAATAATAGTAAAACAGTAGTCTTACAAAACATTTAAAATAAAATTAATGTCGTTTTTAAAAGATGATGCATTCTATTCTACTGACGATTACTACTGATTTTCAGAATTTTTGAAACACACGCATGTTTTTTCTTATGGCCACCCTACTACTTTCTCAATTAGTTGTAGTTATTTGTATATCTGACTTTTGTAAAACACTTGATTGTGTTATTGCGACAATAAAAATACAAAATACAAATATTCGAACTCATGTTGCCATTTGCTACAGGCAATTTTCTACAGGCTGCCTAAATTTATTTATGTTGATCTGTTGATGTTTAATAAATGCAAACGACATATTATGTTTCAAAATATAAAAAAATAAAAAGTAAATGATTCAAGTACTAGAAAATATCATAAATTTACATATAAAATACCATTTTCGAAAACAAATATTCATAAATTTTTTTTTCCTAGAACAATTCAAAAATGAAATAAATTTGATAAAATTAATAGGAAATGTGGAAAGAAAGTAAAAGTTAAGATGTAACTTTCTAAAAGCAAATTTTATGTATTGTTAATAATTTTATAGTTATTTATTTTGATTATTAGACCAGGGTAATAAAAGACAGTAAAAGAAAGAAAGTAAAAGTTAAGATGTAACTTTCTAAAAGCAATTTTTATGTATTTGTTGTATTTTTATGTATTGTATATGTTAATAATTTTATAGTTATTTATTTTGATTATTAGACCACCAAGTATATTTATATACTGTACATCTAATTTACAATAATAATTAAATAATAAATGCTGAAACATGTTTACACGAATGTGACTTTAATTTTAAGGTCTCTTTTAAATCTCATTATCAAACTGGCCCTTAATAAGACAACTAATTTTTTATTATTAAATACATATTATATGTATCAATAATACAAAACACTTACATCAGAAGTGTTTCTTCGACGCTTAAAACCACAAAAATCAATTTAAAACATCAAGTAAAAAAAAACATGTTTAAAAACATGACTGAAGAGAATATGGTTTTTAGGAAATCAATATTCTCTTCAATTGATTGCAGGGTTGGAAAGTTTAAAACAAACTGTTTAAAACACCCAATTAAAAACAAACACTTTGTTTAAAACAAAGGGTTTGTTTTTAATTGGGTGTTTTAAACATATTTTAAACAGTTTGTTTTAAACTTTCCAACCCTGCAATCAATTGAAGAGAATATTGATTTCCTAAAAATCATATTCTCTTCAGTCAGTGCCGGATTAAAGAATTTGCCGCCCTACGCTAAAACTGTCGCCCCGAAATGAAAATACTGATTTACCTTGTCAATATTGTCTCCGCCGTGATTTTTGGATGCAAATTCATTAAGTATAGGTCCAAAATCAATATTCACTGCTAAGTCACTTTCTATCGCTAAAATTGCTAGTGAATGTTTGATTTTGCCGCCTCCAGAAATTTGCCGCTATACGCACGTGCATATTTTGCGTATAGGGTAATCCGGCACTGTCTTCAGTTGATTACTACAACATATTAAAATGTCATTGGTGAATTGCTGTGGTTGCTATGCTTACCTATCAATTCGTTTGTCTTCAATTATTGTTAGAATCAATCGAAATGAGTTCGTGCTTACAGAATACACGTGAATGTACGAGTCGAAAATAAACAGCAAAGGAAAGCGAAAATATTAATTATTTTTTAAGGGAAAATTGATTCTGAATCTGACGAAAAGCATCTGATATACCGCGCGCGAACTTCAAACAAGCGACTGCATTTCTGGCTCACTTGGTATGATCAATCAAAAAATAATTTCTTGCCACAATTAGTTTATATCCGCAGATACGTATTTCGGCAGCAACGCTGCCATCGTCAATACACACACACACTCACAAGTTAAAAGCTCTTCGTGAAATCTTTGGTTGGTGAAATGCGTTCATTAAATTTCCATTTTAGGCAGGCCATGGAATTTGAACGTACGTGATGTATTGGTTAATCCGTTGGCTGTCATTTTATATTTGCGTAACTCGTGTCTAAATAAAAACCTCATCAAGTAGGCTACATTTAGTAATTCTGCTATGTAAATGCAATGGATAAATTCTCGATCACAACCCATTTCACCAGGTTTTTATTTAGACGCTCGTTATAATTTAGGTATAATCAAAGACATGACGTTGAACGTCGCCCCTATGCGAAATTCCCCGAGTCCCCGTGGCTACTTGCTCGCATTCAGACCGCATTGAGAGTTATAATTTATAATAATAATAATAATAATATGTGTGCCCAACAGTTACAAAGAACCAATAGCAGAGCAAAAGAAACTGCAGTAGATTATTTCAAAAGATCTAAACCTAAGTTAAAAAAACTAAAACTAAAACTAATATTAGGTAGAGAAATGAAAAGAAGAAAAAATAAATGGAAGAAGAAAGAAGAAAATAAATAAGTAAGTGAAAGGCACGGTGAACGCAGAAGTGGAAGTTATTAAGAAGAGTTGGGAGGAGAATTGGTATAGAAATTCACCAAACTTTTTCTAAAGCCGAAGCTATTTAGATGGAAAACATTAACGTTGTTGCAAAGATGGTTGTAAAGAGCAGAGGCAATGTCAACAGGAGATCGTACTAAAACATTAGTTCTCGGGGTAGGCAAATAAAAAGACAAAGAGTTTCTGCCAATAAGGCGCGGTACATGAAGTTAAGTTTTTCCAAGAGAACAGAAGCATCAACTTCATTAGGAACCAACTTATGTAAGAAAACCAAAGCGGAGATATATCTCCTATGAACAAGTGATAAGCTATTAAAAACCATAAGTGGAAAACCTCTAGAAGGATATACACCATATTCTTTAAACCAAAGAAACTTAAGAAACCTGCGCTGGACTTGTTTAAGGACATCTGTATGACAATTATAAATGCGATACCAGATTAGGGAGGCGTATTGGAGTCATCAAAGGATGAAAGCGTTGAAAAAAACAGTTAAGACAGCAGGGTTAGTGAAAACACGAGCGTTCCTGACGATAAAGCCCAAAAGCGAAATGGATTTAGTTTCAATATCATTGAAGTGGTAATTAAACAGAAGACGGTCGTCAAAACTGAGATCCTTAATAATAGTGGAATATGTCAAGTATTGATCATTTAGTATTTAGTTGAGAGTGAAACAAAAATTTGCATTTTTTACGCGAGAAAGAAATGGTTTTGCATTTATCAACATTTAAAGCGAATCTATTAGAGGTACATCAGTCAGAAAGGGAGCTTAAATCCTTGTATTCTCGTTTTGTTTAAATTTTTCATTAAACGGTGATTGTTTTGGAGTGAAAAAGGAAACGGGTATGAAACCCGGATTTTAGTTTGGTTGCGGCGAGCCTAGGCCTTCTTCCCCAAGCTGGTTCCGTCGTATTAAACGGTAGGGTTTTTTTTTGAGATTACTATTTAGTTCTCCCCCACCCCCATTAATTCCGGACGTTCACCAGGTTCCGTTAAATGAAAGCTGCCTGGCGATCTTGGATGGCGTCGTTATAAATCGACCTTGGTAACACGACGGTTCATCACGCCGCACATCGCAGAGGGCGCGCTCCTTAGGACGAAAGTGGTCACTGAAAGCTGACGCAAGTAGTCACTTAAAGTTCACGAAAGTGGTAACTGGAGCATTTCTTCCATCATATTCCTATCTCGTTGGGCTGAAACCATGCTGTCAATTAGTCAATTTGAATGACGCTGCGCTCCTGTTACGCCTAACCTCGACGGACGACAATTTGATGTTTGTCCTTTAGGCAACTAAAGGTTAGGATTAGATTTTTCTTTATTCTGTTTTGCCACATTGTGCACTATTGTGTTGGTCACTTTAATGCGTTTTGTAAACGGATCCGTACTTAAATATTTTAAAATTTTTTGTGCAAATCGCAACAAGCGATCGAAAGATGTCGCTACTTAAATGTCCATTAAATATTTTAGTTTATTCTTAACGCTGACTTGTCTTCCCAGTTTATGTACAGTTGCGAACAAAAAAGTGACCCATGACATTGAACTTTAATGGCGTTTTGATTATGTACTTTACATACTGTGTACTAGCCTTGCAGTATTGGAGATTATACTAATCATCGTGTTACATTTCTATTCTAGCCTTTCCTGTACCGTTTGTATTAGTGGCAATGCGCACAAGTTACACTTCATTTAAGTAGACCATTATTCAAAGCAGCAAATTAAATGTGACACAATATGACAGCTCCAATAATTTACTCCTACTACTTTGACAGATCGAACACAGATCGGAAGCCAATTTACAATACAAAAAAAGAATGAGTCCATTTTTTTGTCCTCAAGTTTACCGGTTGATATCTTATACAGTCTTTTAAGATTGTCAGTTTACTTTTTTTTTATTTTAAACTTAAATAAAAACAAGTGTGCATTACTGTTGGCTTTTATTTCTTTCGGGTTTAAATTCAAGCCTTTTTATTGGGTTTACGTTTGATCTACCCCATCTCCACGAGTTAGCCGGACGTGAGATGAACTTAATTTACAAATTTCAACATTTGTAACCAAGTCGGTCACAATAATTTATTGAACCGCCTAATATAAACCAGAGGATATTTCTCCTCGCCAAATTTCCAGTGAAAACGCACTTCGCAATTCTGGGAATTTGGTCTTCTTGAAAATAAACGACCGATAAAAATTCTAAAATGACGTATTTTTTGTTACTCTCATAATTAAAGAAATAGCAAAATTTTGTTTTCATTGCTCACTCTGTACAGAAGAGAGACAGCAGGAGACAATGAAATTGATCCACCCTGAACAAAGTATTTTGTATTTATAAAAAGAAATGAAATTAATCTCAAGAGATATCAGACTATGAAGATTTATGTCACCGTCTTATACTATCAGCACTAAATAATTATTTTTTATATTCTTCGTGTACTGATAGAGTTAAAACATTTCATTTGAAATTTTATAACAGAGACAAGCTTAGAAGTTTTTTTAATTGTTTTTATTCTAAATGTACACATTGATGACCATTTGCTTCTTGGTAACATCCTAATAATAAATGATAAAATTCCTGCTTTATCTTAATTAAATTAATTTTTCATCCTTTCACCACTTAACACTATAATCTTTTTTGATTCCAACATTAAACATTCCTCCAAAATTCAATTTATTTTATATACCACAAATGCCGAACCATATATGGATATGACCGTTAATTTTAAGCCAACTTTCATTAGCTCTCTCACGATGGGTACGTTTCCTTATTGTTCGCGCCCACCTACCCCTTTCCCATTTACAAACACAGGTGTTTCAGGTGTGGCGTCAGAGTATTGCAGTATATTACCTCTTGTCACAATTTATTATGATTTAACCACACGTTAATGGCCGCAATGCTTGAAGAAATACGTTCGCCGCGGTTTATTTATTAATGACCCTTTTGTGAGCGCAAGCTGCATGCGATTTCGGAACGTATAAATTTCGTTCTAATTAATTATTATCTACCGTCTCGTCTTATTTGCCAACAAATGTTTACTAAATCCCATTATCCTTGCTTCGTCTTCGCCGATCGTCATTTCTATTACTACTTTGATACAAACAAACATGAACACACTTGGTGGTTTTAACTCAAATTCATGCAGTGAATTCATTGAACTTAATAATTTATTGTTATGAACATGTGTTGTTTGCTCTCTTGGCGAACAGTTTCTAATTTCAGACAGCTGATTGCTTCATTGATTCTTACGCAAGGATTGACGTGTTACGAGAGTTAATCAAGAAGTTCCACTAAGGCATTTATTTATTTTTAAGTTTCATTTTATTGCATTGGAAATATAGAGCAAATATAAATATAAATCGGCAGGTATTTTATTGCATAAACCATTGAACTGGCGGTGTTTTATTTCAGACTTGATTCATGTATACTTCAGTTCGACAGTTGTATTTAATATTTTTAATTTTCTTGTAAAGTAAAAATCTAACCTCCTTGTACTTGGCATATTGTGAAGTTCGTTATTTGAGTTTCAACTCATCTGCTCCAATTATAAATGTAGTTGATTTCACGCTATATTTGCAACAATTTTCTTAATATTTAATTATTATGCAGTTACATACAATGGTTCGTAAAAATATTTCTGATATTTGACATTAATCGTGTGTGCAAATTGAAAATAAATGCTTTGGAAATGTTTCTCTTCCAAGCAGATTTAATTGCAGCTTTGCCTTCATATAATTAATAGCTTTAAATTCTTAAAACTTTTTCGCTGACAATGTTTGTTCATACGATAGATTGCGCAGGTGTATATCCGGCTTTAAGCAGTTGCAAAATGAGAAAACGCTTTATCAGCATATCCTGATAGGCGAATCTAAACTCGCATTGTTGCTAATTAGCAGGCGTATCTCATAAATTAAAATAAAATAAAATCCAAGTAGATATACACAGGTAGGTCATGATTCACTGAGTTCGCCGCATGCATTTTTCCCCTTTTTCCTTGTGTCGAATGCAAGCACCAGATATGCTCTCACGGATATTCATGCTGGCTTACATCGTTAATTTCGTGTCTAGTTGCTTCACAGATGTTCTGCTACGTTTTTTCTTTTTGCTTACATTAGAAAGTAAGCGCGGATAAGCCATTAGTTCTGGCGGCGTGATTATCAAAAATTCGAGCGAGTCGGCACCTACTTCTTCGAGCATAAAATTTTCAGAGAGGTTTCACTTTAGCTGGCCTGCGTCCGTCGGTTTTCTTTTGTTTCGTGAGCAGCACGACCTGCAGTCTTTGCTTTCAACGATAAGCTTATCTGTGCACTGAGCCTTGAATAATGCGGTTTTTGCTTTATTTTTACTAGACTGCCACATGAAATTTAAAACAATTAAAATGCAACGTTTGTCCAAAAATTTATAACATAATAAAACTAGAGCTTTCATGTCATTATTTTAATCTGCTATTTTCCTTACTTTTACTCTCCCGCGGTTTAAATTTGTTTGCTCATTCATTTTAACAGATAATAATTGATTTGCTATCTGTCACTTTCCTGGAAATAACTACGTGCTTAATTGCACGTAAGTAGGCGAATGAATTTTTTTTTGTTTTGGATATTTGGTTGAATCTTTGTTTTTGTTTGCCTTGTTTTCCGCGTGCAGCAAGAGGCGTCTTTTAAAATCAATAGCGTTACGCCCTTGACCACGCACGGTGTCTAGCACATTTGTATCACCAATCACCAGGGCTGTACTTGCTTTTTATAATCGCATCAAGTCCCACCAGGATGATCCTTAAATTTACAAATCAGATTACCGGAAAGATTGGGTTTGGAATTCATCATCAAATCGAATAAGAAAGTTTCGTTAAATTGAAAAGTTACATTCAGAAAAAAACAAAAAATAAATTAAAGGACAAACCATTGAGGTTATCAAAAAGTTAATGTGCCATGCAAACCATGACAAATTGCCAAATTTTATTAAAAATCAGAAAAATTATTAACTAAGAAGAAAATGATATACAGGCTGTTTTTTAACTTCATGCAAAAAATGAAACCAGTGAAAGTTGACATTAAAAGTGATAGAATGAAGCAGTTTTTGTATAACAATTGATTAATAAATAGAGATAATAAATGTTTTCGGCGAACGATGAAACAGTTTGATAGTCCCTGGCTTATTTTTATTACATAATTACGTAATCGGAGAAGTATGCTGGTGTGTCAGCATCGGCTGTTAAAGTGGGTGAGTTCTCAAGTGCACGTCGTCGCAGATAATAGTGTTGAAGGCATGGTCGAATTTCCCAATAGTGTTATTGTGGACATGATTTTAATTTACGGCGAATGTGGTCAAAATGCGTGGGCTGCAAGACGTTTGTATGCACAGCGTTACCCAGATCGCCCTTTGCCAAATAGCAGATCCTTTGTGTCAGTTGTGTTGTTTGGCAAATTATTCGTGAGGAACAATTACCCGTCCCATTTTCAAAGAGTGCAAGCTCTGATGCCCGCAGATTACCTCCAACGCATGCGATTTTATCGGTGGTTACTCCGGGAACAGACGAACAATCCGAACTTTGTTAATAACATTCTCTTCACCGACGAATCAATGTTTACAAGGGATGGTATGTTTAATTTTCACAACATGCATGTGTGCGCATGTGGGGGGGGGCGACTTCGGACACTTATTGTGGGTGAAGGTCACCGTCCGTTGCGTCTAACGGTTCACAAGGAATTGCCGGATGTCGGTATGAATTTTTTTATTTTTCTTTTCGTTTTAATCTTGGTGCACTCGTGAGAATATCTGTTACCAAATACGCCATTAATTTTTTTGCACGAACTTGAAGAACACCCTGTATAATAAATAGTAAATAATAGTTTTTGTTAATTGTTGCATAGCTAATAATCTTGTAGAAGATGAATACGGCTCTGCACCAGTTACTTGTAAAAAAGAACTATTTTTATTGATTTTTCCAATTTACTCAACCTGTAATAGTATAGGCTTTCATTACTGAAAGTGATTTATTCAATTAAGTCTGACTACCTAAATTAAATAAATTGGGGCCCTGAATCACTACTGAAAGCAAGAAATATGGTTATGATTTATTGGAGACTCGTTAAACTGAGCTGTCAGCAAAAAAAAAAAAAACAGAATGTTTTCACCTGCTTCGTAATTGTCGGTTGAATAATTTCACGTCAATTAATTTATTTTCTGCTAATTGACAAGGGAGTGCACAATAATAATCTCTCAAAAGCACGCGACAAATAAATTAATGTTTTTTATGAATTAACATTAATTATTAACATACTGCCAAATGTGCTATTGCAAAAATTTATTAAATTCCATATGAGAGTTGCAAAACATGATTTTGCTTTTAGTTTCAAACATTTATTTATTTTAGAGTTGAATTAAATTATGAATTAAATACATGATGTACACTTACCCTTCTCTATTTTGTTTCACAATTTGAAGGTTTTTTTTTATAATAATGATAATTTATTTGAGGAAATATGTAATTTATTATGGGCACTAATACAACTAATAAATGGTCGTACTCTTATTATCATTGAAGTACATACTATAATTGTTTCCTATCAAATATTAATTTTATTTTTTTATTTCTGTTCAGAAATATAGGCGAAAAGTATGACCTAAGAAAATAATTGTCCTAATATGTAATAACAATTTGTTATGTGCAATAACTTTCATGAAAATAAACTTTACAATATTAATTTTATGTGTACAGTTTTACAGCCATCCAATAACAATTTAATGTGAGCAATAAATTTTTAAATAAAACTAAACTTTGAAATTGTAATCGGACGTTTGTTTGTAATTTTTAAATAAACTATACTTTGCAGAAACAAAATATCACACCCTCATCTCAAGTCAAAAAGAAAAAAAAACGTTACATGTACTTTTACAAAAAAAAATGCAACTTGTCAGCAACAAAAATCAAGAAAAAAGAGCGGACAGTTTAGCATCAGCTTAATTTTTTAAATCTATTAACACGTGTTATATTAATGAAGCCTGGCCATTAATTAATAGCTCTGGGACTTTAACTTTTATGAAAGATTTTCCCCTAAATGTATATTAGTAGACATAATAAATATTATTTATTTAACATGTGTTAAAGTAAATTAATTTTTTAGATAAAAACCGACACAGAAAAATACGCATTCATAGACGATCTATTTTTTGTTTGTAAAAATTTGCGTTACGTGATTTGGTTGAAAATGAAACACTCGCGCAGAAAATATTTAAATTTCTTTCCTTTGCCTTCAATGTATGTATAAATGTAAATAGGTCAGATAAACCCTTCTAATATATAAAGTTGAAATTGAAAAGAAGTGGAGCTATTTCCCAAATGTGGTTTCTTTGAATACATAGTTGGTCTTTCTTTTGCTATTATTTTTATACTGATATACTTGGAATTAAACCCTTCCTCAAGAAATATTCAAGAAAAATATATTTATTAAAAACAAATTTAATATCAATTTAAATTTGACATCAAGAAGCAAGTTTGCTCGAGACTTCCTCTTTCTTCCTTCAATCTTTAAAAGCAAGCAATTATTCTAATTGATAATAATAAGGAAGTAGCTTTCCAAATGCGTTACATTACATTCCATTTACTTACCTTTCCCTTGCTCTTGTTTTGCATATTCTTTTTTGTTCTCTTTTCAATTGATGGCATTATGGAAATTATCATCGAAAAAAGTGAACCACAAAAATTTTACAGTTAAAGAATCATTAGTTACCAAATTATCTTTTATTCTTCTCGGCCAGCTTTAATAACAATTAACGGCGATAGCATGGAAGTCTCGTCGAGCGACTTAATTAATCCGGCTTTGCCTTTTTAGGAAGCCAAACAGAATGAATACCCAGAATAAGTCAATTAACAAACTTGAATTGTGTTACCGTAATCTTCTGTGAATTACTCTTCTATAACTGTTTGCTTTTCGCGTTCTAAATGCAATCGCCCATTGTAACTCGACTAAATCTAGAACGCATTATCTTCCTTGCGCATTTTGATTTAATTTTTGGGCATTGATTATCTTTAATTCTGTTTCTTTAGTTTAGTGTAGAATGTAGTTTCGTGAAGCTTTTATTACCATCGAGCTACCTAAAAAGAATTGAATTGGAAATTCAATCACGTTGGGTAAAATAGGTTATCACCTCTTTCGAGTTCTTGAAGGACGTGACTTGTCATGACCAATGCACGTGGTGTTAAATGCCAAAGACGTGTTGGTTGATTTTTGTGAAAATAAAATGCCTTCTTCCACGGCCAGACGATTTTGACGCGGTGCGCTTTTTAAGAAAATAATTTAGTCAACAAAAGCTTAACCTTCGTAAGCTGTCTATTTCGGCTAGATTTATAGTTAGCTGCAAAGTCATGAACGTCCGACGTAACTTCCATTGAGTATGAGAGGTTTTTTGGACGGCTTCCAACGAAAACTCTAAAATTCGACGTGCGCGCAGCCCCCCATCCGACGCCGTGCATTTTCAAGGTTTTACGACGCCCCGAGAGAACGCAATCCGAGTTTTCCGTCGCAACTTATCGATTTCGTATTGTGTTACTCCAGGGAAATGAGAAATAGAATGCAGGTCGTGAATTGCTTGTGCGTTAATGGAATTGGAAAATGGAAAAGTACTAGTTCTTAAATCCAATTACATATGTATACATAATACGGTCTTCTTAAATTTTGAACCAAATTAATAAAACTGGTCCATTTGTACATTTGTCTACTCTTTAGGCCCAATTTTACAATCGTGGAATAAGAACGGAATAACTGTGAGCCAAATATCCTTTAATGTTCCTCCACATCTACGTCACACCTACGTCACGTTATACCACAGGTTATACCAATAATAGGTAGTACTTATCCGACGATTGTAAAATCGGGCCTTAGAGTTGAGTTCTAAAAACTTACAAACTAGTGAATTTTGGTAATTTTGGTAAAAGTTATTGCATTTATATTTATCTAAGTCTCGCCCATGTTTTTCCAAAAATAATTGATTTAATAATAATTGACTGTAATTCTTTCAGACGGATTGTATTAAAATGCCACATTCGTCGGCTGACGCAAGGCAACAGTCTATTTAAAACCTACTGAAAAAATTAAATGGTATTTTAAAAGGTGATTAATACGTCTAAATATAAAGGATTCGTCGCGTCCATTAAGTTCCGAATTAAACGTGCTTTACACCAAACCATATTGAAACTGTACCTAGTAAATTTTTGAATTTCATACATTTTCTACGTCTCTCGGGAATGAATGATTTCGGCCATCCTGAGTTTTTTTTTTATTTATTCAGTAAAAATTAATTGAAATTTTAAAATTACTTTGTGAAAATGCCAAAAAAGTTTTCAAATTTTGAAGATTTTGTGTAGTATCTGATTAATTTGGAACATCAGCAACAATCGGCAGAAATTTATTTACCATTGAGCTCAACCAGTCATCTATCGATTTGATTAAAAGCAGAACTTCCAATCGATTTTTTTTTTTGAGTTTTAATCAAGTCAATTAGATAATAAAAATTGCATTTTTAAAGATCATTTCAATTTCAAGTTTTATATGATGTCGTCTGCAGGAATCTGTTTATTGTCGAGTAAGAAAACTGACGCGCCCTCTGTTGACTGTAAGCAAAACTTCTACATCAAAATTTTATTGAAATTCGGGAATATCTAAAATTAAATTGAAATCGAAAAAGATCGCTCTAAATTAAAAACATTGAAACGTTGAATTTTCGAATTTCAAAAACTTCACGTGGTATATAACCATCACCGTAAATAGAATTCTATTTTGTATTGAATTGATCCCGCCATCTATTGACTAGAAACGATGCGATGTTTCTTTTTTTTTTTTTTAGTTTCAATCGAGTAAGGCCCAGTTTTACAATCGTGGAGTAAGAACGGAATAACTGTTCGCCAAAAACCCTTTAATATTCCTCCATATCTACGTCACACCTACGTCACGTTATACCAATAATAATGCTTATCCGACGATTGTAAAATCGGGCCTTAGTCAGATAATTAAATTTCTTTTAATTTTTTTTTGATTAATTTCAAGCTAAGAAAGTTTTGTGTGGTGTATGTATACAGTTTTATTTATTATCGAATGAATGATGGCGCCATCTATTGTCTAGTAAGCAAAACTTCTGCGTCAGAATTTTACTGAATTTTAGGAATTCAAAATCAAGGAAGAGCTTTTAATTAATATAGACAGTCTAGAAAGTATCCAGAATTTTAAAATTTCTATCAATATATTGCTTATTATAAATATTATATTAAATTTATGATATTTTTAAGACCGCAGTATTTTGTCAAAATTATATTTTTCAAAAAATGTAATAAAAAAAAGTAACCACAGATGTTGAATGTTAACACTTCTAAACAAACAGAAAAATTTGAGTAATTGTGTCAAATTTGAGAAAAGTGAAAACTGATAGAACATATTTTCAACAAAGGGGTGCATAATTAAAGAAAAAGGATTTGTAAAATTGGTTCTACCAAAAAATGTAAGAAAAAATAAAATAACACCATAAATTTTACACGCATAAAACACCAAATCTACTCAGGATGCAGTTGATTTGATTTGAGGTTCCCTGAACGTTCAATATAACTTTCATGATTAAACTAAAATTACATAAACAAATAACTAGAATTGTTTTACTCTATTGTAATTGTTTCGTTCATAAATTCAAAAACTGGAAGTTGCTGTGTTATTTTCTTTTTTCCGGATACTTCCTAGACGGACTATATCAATATTTCAAATATTTTAAAATATCAAAAAAATTATTCGAATTTCAAACATTTTGTGTGGTGTCTATGATTAATCTGGCAAAATTCTAATTACAATTATTGAACCCGCCATCTGTTAACTAGAAGCAAAACTTCTATGGTCGAATTTTATTGAGTTTCAGTCAAATAAGTAATAGCGTTTTCGATTAACTGCTCTAACTAACTCTGAGAATAACTCCATCTCTTAATATTATTATATGCGGTTAAATCAAGATAAAAATACGCTGAGAGTGCTCCAGAGCAGTCAATCGAAAACGCTATAAGATAATTTCTATTCATTTGTCTTGAGGTTTACTTCAATTTTAAAAACTGTGTAGTGTCTATGATTGGAATGTCACTTTTAGTCAGTAGCAGGAATTTGTTATTGAATGGAACAGGCGGTACGCCATCTATTGACTAGTAATAAAACTTCTACATTGAAATATTTTTGAGTTTTAGGCCCGTGTGACACCATGCAAGATTTGATATAAGCATTAAATTTATTGTTGTAGTCAAATCTAAATACATAACTTTACTTAATTCTTCTATAAGGAATAATATTAAATCTTTATTGTGTTTGCTACTGCCTCAATAATTTTTTATGTTAAACATGCACATAACTAGCTAATTTATAAATCTAATCAGTAACTAATTCTAAATCTAATCAGTCACAGTCACTCAACATAATATTATACTGATGTATTACAGTGATCTCATGGTATTTTGCAAATTTTCTCTTTCTGGCTCCACTTTGGGCGCTAATTTAATGCTGTGTTATGGCCTTAGTTTGGGTGACAATTTAATTGCTATTTTATCTCAGGGTATTTTGTACAATTCTTTGTTTTTTTCATTTTTTTCACTTTCTCACTTTGTTGTTTTTCCTCTCGGAGGCTCTTCTTCGATGATGAATTTTGCATTGTATCTCGTAGACCAATTTCTTTGTTGTAGAGTGTATTTTATGTGATAATTTTTGGATGTAAATCGCACTCGCGAGCCTTCACATTCAAAAATATCTAATGACAGAGTTGAGAGAGAGTGTGTGTCTACAATAAAAAATGTTGTAGAAGAAGAACGTAAATACAGTTTATTGTATCACTCCAAATAATTAATCTTCACAAACTAATTATTCCCATGAAGAAGTTCGGGCTTTTAAAGAAAATTTATTGATATTAGGTCGGATTTTTCACAAAACCTCCCTACAAAGTTTTGCTCACTTGTCTTCCATACGTTGATCCAGCAAAGGTTATCACCAGGGTTGGGACGTAGACAATGAGACGTATAAATACCCATTAATTACGTGTAGATTTTGTAATTATCTACGTCGTGGAAAATGAATTAATTACTTTATAAATTACGTTGTTTTCTACTTCTTCATTTTCATGTTATAGTTATTCATTTTTACACAATCTAATATCTATTCTGATGTAAAATTGATAAAATTGTTGTATACAAGAATTAAAAAACAAGAAAAACGCAATATTTATTTGAAATACTTCAAATGAAGATTCATTTTGAGGTTAGAAATGTGACATTTGATATAAACTACATCGAGTAAAAATTACATAAATATTAAGTCCAAACGTAATGTAATGTAGAAAATATTTTTTACACGTAGTTTTCCCAACCCTGGTTATCACGAACTATGCGCGGCGTGACTGGCCATAAGTTCACGCGAGAACTAATACAGCGCCCTCACTTGTTTATTCGCCGAACTACTTACTATAACCTACCGTTTCCTTTACACATTGAATTATTCATGGCGTTAAATAAATTATCCTAATATTTACAATTCTAAACTTAATTCCTACGTGTTTACACTTTAAAAAATCTAAATAATTTATCTAACGGGTGTCCAACAATTATTGTAGTCCTGGGTGGCTGTAGAGTCAAATATTTTTAACTAATTATTGTTTCAAATGGCATTAAAACATTAAATACGTAAAGAAACGTTGATTTGTTGTCTAACAGTCAATATTTGAGACTTCAATTCAACGATACGAAGTAAAAATCAGCATTTATGTGTGATACCACAACCATCCAGGACTACAATAATTGTTGGACGCATGATATAATAAATACAAAAAATGTTCGTAATAACATTTAAAAGAAGAAAATACAAGGATATTGATATGTTAACTCGAAGTAAGTATGAATAGTCATAATTAATTAATTAATTCATAAAAAAGCAACGGCTACCTTTTAGATGTTTTTTTTTGGATGAATTTCCACAAATGAAAAACTTTTTTATACATTACTTTCTTGTAGTTAATAATGTAATAAAACTAAGATGATGCTTTTTTTATAATTCATCACATCAGTGTACTAGATAAAATGAAAAAAGTGGCTGCTCCCCCAGTGTTTTAACGAAATTAAAAGCTGATAAGGGTCGGGCATTGTTTAGATCGGTTCTTCGAACTTTCACCCGTCTTGTTACTGTTTTCCGCTCGACTACAACTATAAACAGAAGATTTGACAGTGAACAAAGTTTGTTCACTGACTGGCCTGTTCACGGACGTTACAACAATCCGTAATTACATGCGGTGTCGTTATAAATAGAAGTGAATCGATGAAAAGGGTTTCAGGGCGAAGCACGGCGCGAGTTGAAAGTAAATGACGAAATATTTATAAGCATTAATGACGTAAATGGATATGGTAGCGAGGCACTCGAATTACGAGCTGAAAGATTTAAATGCTTCAAGCTTCCTTAATTAGATCATGTAAGTTTTGATTGAGGAAGGGGCACATAAAAGAGCAATAATCAGAAAACGTCATCAAACTCTCTGAATCAGTTCCAGCACAAACCGTCGGCCACGCCAAAAACTTTCCATGCTTGCGTTTGTAGAATTCGCCGTCGAAAGAGATCAAGGATGCGAATCTAAAAATTGCCAAACCACGTTGTCCGCGTGTACGTCACCCAATTTTGTTTTAGAAGCCAAAAATTTTACACGAACGGGAGATGAGGCCCGCAAACCACGAAACGTAGACGTTTGAACTTGTGGAACGTAAATAAACGTCTCATAAAATTGTTGACTCACTTTAGATAAACAGCGCTGAAATAAATTGCTTGCGGAGGTAAACACTGCTAAAATTAAACGGTGGTAAAACCTGAAGAAAAACGAAAAGATTCTGAGAGTTGATTAAAACAAATTGCATTGCCATTTACAGAAATGCAATAAAAGCATTTTGCTTAGCCGTGAAATGTCAATAAGAGCAAAGTTTTTTTGCCTATTAATTATTATTGATATTTATGTGTTGATATTAATTATAGCTGAGATTATATCTCCTCTTACGTAATTACAATAATTAATAAATATGCATAAGAAGAAAAATGAGTTACAAAAGTCGTGTCGTAAGTCGTAACGGTATGATTAAAGCAAAATTAAAATCAATTTCTTTTTATGATAAATAACAAAACTTGGTCCAATTTTTAGGTAAAAAACCGGTCGCAAGATGTCGTGACCTATACTGTTGATAAAAATATGAATAGGTGAGCCAGGGTTGAAAAAGGTGTTTTCTTTTCTAGGGTAAAGTCTATCTATTCGATAAAGTATTCAAACCAAATGCGACCCAAGAAAAAGTCTACAATGAAGCGGCGAAAAGCATCGTCTCGGACGTCCTGGCCGGCTACAACGGCACAATATTCGCCTACGGCCAAACGTCTTCCGGAAAGACGCATACAATGGAAGGCGTCATCGGCGACCCATCCAAACAGGGAATAATTCCTCGCATCGTGAACGACATCTTCAACCACATCTACGCCATGGAAGAAAACTTAGAATTCCACATCAAGGTTTCCTATTTTGAAATTTACATGGACAAAATTAGAGACTTATTAGATGGTAAGAATTTCCGCATTTCCACCCTGCACAGTAAAAATCGCCGCTTCCCTTACAGTATCAAAGGTAAACTTAAGTGTACACGAGGATAAAAATAGGGTGCCGTTTGTAAAAGGCGCGACGGAGCGGTTCGTTTCAAGTCCAGAAGAAGTCTTTGAGGCTATAGAAGAAGGAAAATCCAATAGACATATTGCAGTTACAAGTACGTTCACCATACTTTAATTTGCTTTAGAATTAACCAAGCTTCAATTTCAGATATGAATGAACATTCGTCACGTTCGCATTCCGTATTCCTCATTAATGTAAAACAAGAAAACTTAGAAAATCAGAAGAAACTGTCGGGTAAACTGTATCTAGTAGATTTGGCAGGTTCCGAGAAAGTTTCAAAAACTGGAGCTGAGGGTAAAATAATTATAAACCCGCCGTTCTTAATATTACCCCAATTTGATTGCAGGAACTGTCCTGGATGAGGCGAAAAACATTAATAAGTCACTATCGGCCTTGGGCAATGTAATCAGCGCTTTAGCTGATGGAAACAAAACCCATATTCCTTACAGAGATTCGAAACTCACGCGTATTCTACAAGAATCCCTTGGAGGCAACGCAAGAACCACCATTGTAATTTGCTGCTCGCCGGCCAGCTTTAACGAATCTGAAACCAAGTCCACGCTTGAATTTGGCAAACGGTAAATAATCTGGGGGGGAACAAGTCGTTGTATCAAAGCAAAACTTGCTTGCTTGCAGTGCTAAAACCGTTAAGAATGTGGTGTGTGTCAACGAAGAGCTTACGGCTGAAGAATGGAAGCGAAGATACGAAAAGGAGAAGGAGAAAGTCGCCAGGCTCAAAGGCAAAGTTGAGAAACTTGAGGATGAGTTGCAGCGTTGGCGAAACGGTGAGACCGTCAAGATTGAAGAACAGTGTGTCCTCAACGACGAATCCGCGACTCCGGTTGCTGCGATGGAAGAAAGCACAATTGAAAACGTCGGTGTGTACAACCCCACTCCCCCTTTAAAAACCAAACAAATTTTGACGACGTTTATTAATTCCAGGTCCAATGCCGGCTACGCCTGCCTTAATGATTGGATCGACTCTCGGCAGTGAAGAGCGCCAGAAACTCGAGCAAGAACGCGAGCGCCTCTACCAACAGCTGGACGAGAAGGACGAAGAGATTAACCAACAGAGCCAATTCGTCGAGAAACTCAAGGAGCAAATCCTAGAACAAGACGAGTTGATCGCCAGCACACGAAGAGACTACGAGGCACTCCAAGGTGAAATGAACCGCATCCAGCAAGAAAACGAGAGCGCCAAGGAGGAGGTTAAAGAAGTCCTGCAGGCTCTCGAGGAGCTCGCCGTTAACTACGACCAAAAATCACAAGAGGTCGACGTTAAAAACAAAGAGGTCGAGTCACTCTCCGAGGAAGTCATGCAAAAACAGACGACGTTGAATGCAACGGCGTCCGAGCTTCAACAACTCAAAGACATGAACACCCACCAGAAGAAGCGAATTGCCGACATGTTGAGCAACCTTTTGAAAGAGCTGGGCGATATAGGTACAACGCTTGGCGGAGAAGGCATCGACATGAAAGTCTCGAATGATTCGGCGAAGCTCGAGGAGGAATTTACTGTGGCACGCCTCTACATCTCCCGAATGAAGAGCGAAGTAACGAATTTGTCACAGCGATTACACGAACTTGAGAACTCACAGCAAGACAGTAATAAGAAAGTTACTGAATACGAGAAGGAACTTGGAGAATGTCGTCTGTTAATATCACAGCACGAAGCGAGGATGAAGAGCCTCCAGGAATCCATGCGAGAAGCGGAGAATAAAAAGAGGTCACTCGAAGAAAGCGTTGATGCTCTGCGTGAGGAATGTGCTAAGCTTAAAGCCGCCGAAAAGGTTTGTTATATCAGTATTGCTTTAGTGCGAGTTGCTTTATTTTATTTTTTTGTTCAGGTGCAAAGCGTCAGTGAAAGCGAAAAGAAAGAAGCCACACAATTAAGACTCGCCCTCGAACAGCAAATGGATCAATTGAGAGACGCCCATCAAAAACAAGTTGCGGCTTTAAGAGATGAAATTTCCGAGAAGCAGCAACTTATAAATGACCTCAAAGAGTATGTCGCCGTTTGGGGGTCTCTTGTTAATCATGTTGAAATTTTTTTGATTACAGTTCAAGTCAGAAATTACAGTTGGCTCAACAACAACTCCAATCAGACTACGATAAAGTGAAGGCAGAAGAGGCGGAGAAATCGCAGAAGTTGCAGGAACTAATGTCAGTAGACGTTTTAAATTCTAAACGCTCAATCCTGTGTTCCAATAACAAATCCTCACACCGTGCCCTTAAACCAGATCCCGTCTATATCAGGCGACCTAAAGCTGAGACGTGGGCCGAATTCATTCCGTACAAAAACGAAACCAAAAAGCAAAAATCGGTGCCTCAAAACTGCCCAAAGTCGCAGAAAGACGAGTTAAATAATTTGACTAAATTGGCAAAGACGCAGTGTCCCATGTCACTGTTTCACATACACACACTTCACTTGCATTTTTTTATTTCTTTAACGTTGATTTTGGTGACACACAAGTGTCCGCATTATATTCTAGTCGCATAAGAAAGTAATACCAAAAAAAAATATTGTGATAGACAAATTGTCGAAGTATTGTTTATTTGTGATAATTAGTGATTTTTTTATTTTATACATACAATGGTGCTGGAACTTAAAAGTCATAGATATCATTAATTTTAGTTTGTCCGAAGGCTTGCTTAATCCATTATTCCTTCTAGTCAAGTTTTAACTACTCTCCCATTTTTTAACTTTAATTTTCTTTTTTGGCATCTCACGTAAAAACAACTGTTTGGTTAAGTTTTATTTTGAAACTAATCGTGCAATAATTGTCACTAGTTTGTAAGAATAAGCGCAACATTATATCGAAACTTTTCTCAACGGAAACAAAAAGACATTCCCTAAAGTATTATTTTGTTTAAACAATGCACAGTATTAAGACAGTTTTACTTTCGATGATTTTTTTTTTGTTGTCATTAATCTGTGACCGTGATACAAGAAAAGAAAAACTACAATGTGCTTTTGCAATAATTTTCTTTAGTTAAGTAGGTACATTTATATGTTTAAAGAAAAAATAATAAGCAAATGTATAAAAACGATTGTTATGAAATGTACATAAATGTTGTTGCATATTTTTATTAAAAGCGAGATACTTTCAAACATTGTTGTAAATATGAGCTTCATCGGAAAGTGTTTATTTTTAGACTAAATATTTTCAAGTGTAAATATAGATTAAATAATTATACGACCAGTTGTAATGGGGCCGGTATATTTTTGGTACGATGCTCCTTAAGAGCAAAAGCAATAGTTTTAAAAATGAAACCTAACCAAACACTGTCCGTGAGCGTGCGTACTATGGCTTGATGCTGAAATCACTGTGTTCTGCAGTGCTACGAACGAGAGACGTGAACAGGCCCGCAAAGACCTCAAGGGACTCGAAGACACAGTCGCCAAAGAATTGCAAACATTACATAATTTAAGAAAACTGTTCGTCCAAGACCTACAGGTAAGCTTGGGTTTTTGCAAGAATTGGCCTACTTTGTGTGTATTCGCAGGCTCGCATGAAGAAAACTGCCAATACGGATGAAAGCGAGGAAGACGGTGGATCTTTAGCCCAAAAACAGAAGATATCATTCCTGGAGAATAATCTCGATCAATTGACTAAAGTACACAAACAATTAGTGCGTGATAATGCTGATCTCCGATGTGAACTTCCCAAACTTGAGAAACGTCTGCGTGCAACAATGGAACGTGTTAAAGCACTCGAAACCGCACTCAAGGAAGCGAAAGAGGGAGCAATGAGAGATCGCAAGAGGTAATAACACAATTACAACAATTGTAATAATAATAATAATAATCTTTTCCTTGTAGGTATCAATATGAAGTTGATCGCATCAAGGAAGCAGTCAGACAGAAAAATTTGGCAAGAAGAGGACCAGTTGCACAAATTGCGAAGCCAATTCGTGCCGGCCAACAACACCATGCGCTTATGAGCGGAGGAGGTGGAATTCGCACCAATCCGGGCCCTCCTATTCAACGCATTATCACCGATGATGCACAAAAGCGTAAATCTATTGTAGTCGGTGGAAATAGAGGTTAGTTTGTAAAGGGATCGCTTGAATTAAAAACCAATTTTGTAGCTTAGTTGATTTTTTTTGTTTGATTTTGGTTTTTATTTTCAGATGAAAGTTGAATGATTAATTGGTGAGGTGCTTCAATCATTAGTAAGCTGAAAATTAGACGAGTAATACCAAAAATATACCGTTATGTCTATTACATATTTAAAAATTCTGAAAAAGTCTGTGTTTACACAAAGTTTTCATTTAATTAATTCCCAACTACTTTATTAAAAATTTATTATCATCTGAGTTACCTCTCACTTTAATTTATATTGATAAAAAGTTACTAAAAAAAGAATTCGGCTTTGTGTGAACACATGAGTATGTGCTTACTTGCTTAATTTACTATAGAAATAAGGTGCACTTAAAATATAGTAACAAAAACGAATTCTTTCAACATCTTAATTTATTTTGATACAATAGCAACACCAAGTAATTTTTAAATTGATTATTTTCGGAAGAATTCGTTTAAATTTATCGTTATTATGTGCTGTAATTAAATTTTCCTTTTCCTAATCCGATCGAGCAGTATTTTTATTTGGCCCAGTTGAAACTGAAAGGCGCAATCGGATAATTTAATTATGGAACTATGATACACTGTATTATTTTAATAATAGCTTCGATGTTGTACGGACAAATAATTGCATCTCTACATTTTGCTGATACTGTGTTATTTTGGTAATGGTGTCTATCGTCATATTGATTTAGCGTGTTTGTAATTATGTAATTACAGGGTGCTTCTTGAGTAGATAAAAATCGTGCGAGTATAATTGAAAGCGAACTGCCCTGTCCGAATTCGTAACTGTATTATTTAAAGGTACTAATGGCTTAAAGAACTGTTGCTAAATTCACTCTAAATAGTTAGTAGGTAGCACATTTTCTTTGTATTACGTTAGTGAATTTTAGTGAAATTTTTAAAAGTAATTTTATGTATCTTATTATGTACAGCTGTTCTTAAATCTGTTCTAATTAAATTATTTCTATTTAACTTGTATATTTGATTATTTGTATAATTTCATATACGAATCTTAATTATTAATTCATTAAACTGTTCTCATTTTTTAATATTTATTTTATTTCGAGTTGTCTTTCGTTCCTTAAAGTAAACTTGTAGTAAACGAGATGGAATTTATTTCGGGCGACGGTTTTAAAGGGCTGGCTTGAGCATTTTTAAGTTCCTAGTCACTTTAACTCCTCGTCCCATTTACTATCTTTCCTGGCACACCAAAGTGCAATATAGGAATTTTATAATTTTGTATAGTGTCTGTGTGATATGTTGAAAATATAGTAATTACAGATCCTTATAATTTTTAAGAGCCTTGGCTGCTTAATTTTTTTTAATTTAATAAATTTTTTAAAACTTGCCGAAACATTACATTTTATTTCTAACATTCCTTAATCCTTTCACAACAGAACACAAAATGTCATTTCATATAAGTAAAATAATCACGTTCAAAGGTCTGTAATTTATTTAATTATTCCTTTAAATTTGATGTAGTTAGGAGAATGCTTCTACAAGGAATACAAATTATATAAAATAAAAAAATTGTTGCAATTGCTCAAGCATCCTCTGGACAGCCCCATTCGGCGCCTTTTCAACAGAAGAGTAGCTCGAGAACTCCATTGAAACAAAACCGACCTGTTAGGTCAAAAATCGGCCACAGGATATCGCGACTTAAACTATTCGTTAAAAATAAACTTGAAACAGTCGGCATAAAAAAATACATAAAAAGAAAGACGAGCGATTTTGGGAGATAAATACGATAAATATTTATATTTCAAATTTTGTAAAATACAATAATATACTACCTATAATATACACATTGGCGAAAAATAAGTTATAAAAACAAATACAAAATTGCACAAAATAAAAACAAAGATTGAATAATTATACAAAATAAATAAATTTTGATTGTGATGAAAAAAGGTTATAAAAGAACCAAAGATTTACTTTATTAAAAATGTTTATTAGAGTAGCAAATTATTGCACAAATATGTGGTAGTTAAATACTAGATAAATGTAAGAGTTACGCAAATCCAATACATTTTCTCTAATCGATTAACCAACAACATTAACCCTTCTATTTCTTGACAACCAACAGTTTAACCGGGTTCCTTCATTCTTAAATAATACAACAATACATCTGTCACTTATGCTTTTACAGTAGAGTTTGCATCAAAGATTACTTGAAATAACACTTAGCCTTACATAACAATAAATGTTATTACAAACAAAAAAAGAAACAAAATCAGTCCTGAATGAACACAAAAAGAGAAAACTGAAAGTCACAGTTTATCAGAGGTGGAGAGGGCAGGATCTGATTCAGACTTGCGTGTGAAACATAGGCATCCTGAACTGTTTTTGAGTGCCGGTTTCAACTCACGGTCTCGTTCGACCAGACACTTTTGATAATAATCGTAGTCTTTGAGGTACCAAACAGGCGGCCAGCGATGTTCTACCAGATATGCTTGATTATCGGGATGCAAGAGGCGAAGACTGCGCGGTGACATGCGGCACAATTTATTGTAATTAATGCACAGGTGATTCATGCACCAATCGGCTAAGTGGTGCGCATTGTGCAGCTTGACGGGCTCGAGTAAGCGCAGACACTGCTCGATCGCCTCCGAAGATGGCAGACACTCGAGATCCTCGATAACTCGCTGCTCGACGAGCGCAACCAACCTAGGCAGACATAAACGGTTGGCTAATTCAAGAAGATTGACGCACCTTGTCGCTGCTACGGCCGGTATTTCATCGGTGTATAGGAAGCACAACAGCTTGTGGAATGTGTATTCACGCACACCTGGGAATTCGATTACTTTTGCCTGACCCTCGCGGAAGTCACCTCCAAACATGGCCTTCATCACATCGCATCTCGCCGCCAACATCGGCTTGTGCGCAGCACAAGCTCCGTCGTCAAGTTCAAAAATGACGTCCGCAAATAACGCCTGCTCTAAACAAACGTCACCGATTCTTCGACGTAAGAAAGCATTGTAATTTTCCCCCAAGTTATAATCATTGGAGAAAACGGATAATAAATGAGGAAGTTCAAGCAACTCTGCTGCCCTTCGTAATTCCTACAAAAAAAAAAAAAGAAAAATTGGGTTTGATTGGAAAAAATATGCGAGTACTAACCTGGACGTTAAAATTATGATGTTCAAGTGATCCCGTGTATGCGAACTGCAAACACTGTTCTAAAGTGGCTGGATTAAGCATTCTACTTACAGTTACTACGATCTGACCATCGATACATCTCACGGATTGAAACGCAGGATGGTCGAATTCTTTGGCTGAAGGTAATGCTTGGCAACTCGCTCGCCTTTTGCAAATCTTTTGTTCAGCTCGAACCAGACACTCGGTTTCATCCGCGAAATCTCCTAAAGAACTAACCATACTGGAGTCACTTGTGCTGCGTGCCATGAGATCTACAGTTAGCAATCTGTACAATGTAGGGCTAGCTGCCGATAAAAGAAAGCGATGTGCAGGGAAAGCTACTGACCCAGCAACCAATAAAACATCTACATGAGCTCTATCCAACCACAATTGACACATGTTTTCCTGAAAAGTACTCGGAGGTATTAGCACCTCGGGTTTAGGTGGAGGAGGCGGTTTGAACGGTGCTTGAAGAAGTGGTCTCTGAACTTTCTTTAGGTTTGTCATCCAGAACCTTTGCTGACGACGTGCCATAAGAGCGGCTCGAATCGCATTCTCAAACACTTCATTGACACCATAATACGTCAACACCGACGTCTCATAATAATACAACCCCAACTCTCGTGCTACATCACGAGCCTCGTCCGGCATCACAAGATCGCTCTTACGTGTGGCCCGAACGAACGGGCTGCGATCTCGAAAGTAACTAAGATAAGCTTCATCTCTGTACATGTAGCGTAAATCATTTTTGCATCCCACCAGTAACACCGGAGTATTCGGGCAAAACCGCCGGATCTCCGGATACCACATAAGACGGCAGTTACGCAGCGAAACTGGATTGTTAATGCTAAAACATAGCAGCACAACATCTGAGCGACCGTACGCAAATCGTCGGTCTTTCTCATGGTCTCCGAAGGTATCCCACAAGCGCAGGGAAACGTTGACACTGTCAACAACTTCCCAGGATCGTTCCAATACATCCTTGTAAATACGATATTGGTCTATGGCCCACACGGTGGGGACATGCGTCGCCAAAAGCTGGGCAAGACTCACCTGCTTGTTGCAGGCCCGGGCACATATCAACCTGGTCTTGCCCACAGCCGTATCGCCCACCACAACACATTTGACAAGCTCCTGGTGGGGCTGTTCATTGTCCATCCCCCATCACACGAAAAATAGCAGGGCTCCTAAAAAATATTTACAAAAGAAAGATTAATTTAATTCGACGCACGTCTCTTGCAAGTAACGTCAACAACTTTATGTTGCAGGTATGTAAATATTTTACATTAATTTTCGCAACATCGCATAAAAAAACTTGTAAATAATCACACATTTACACTAGATAACATTGCTAATCCGTTTGTCATCACCTGTTTGTCCAGATCTATTTTGAGAAACATAAACAACATGTAACTGCAAATGTAGTTATTGTTGAATTAATTTCAAGGTGCATTTATTTATGCGACAAACATTGCGCTATACGGAGAAGAAAAACAAAGAAACTGAATTATACCAACATTGTAAACGGCTGGGGGGAAAAAAAACGGGTTGTTTGCGAAGTATAAATAGAACTACTTACATTCATCGGTTTCAAATATAACCGAGCAAGGTATTCATCACAACTTCCACAACATACCCATGACTAGCTGAACCAGACTGAACTTTCGATCGGCGAGTGCGTCAACCTTGTTTTAATAGCGCAATTTTCGAACAGCTACCGCTACAGCGCGCCACTATACGACTGAATTTTTCTGTGTAATTTTCGGTCGAAAATGGTGTTATTCGTGTAATTATCTAATTCTGTAACGCAGAACGTGCAAACGCAATCGTTCGCACCACACAATACATTGCTTTGGACAGTCTTATTAAAGATAACGAAATTCGCGTGCGAGTTAATGACCAGCGTCAATTGATTTTTCCCGTATGACGTATGTCGAATTGTGTTATACAGCAGGCACTCCCGGTTCACTTAAAAACTTCAACGTAACTTACATTCTTCACAAATTGCTACTCAGAAGTAGTTATTTAATGAAGAAATTTACTGTAGCCAATCATTTGGCTGTCAGAAAAAATTATCCAGGTTTCCCAATTTATTTAAATTACTATATTAATTTAAAAACTATATTTATTAACATGTTTCTCGTAATAAAAGTTTTCACAGCTCTGTGTTTGACAAATGTCAATTTGACGTTTCGTATTTCGAGAAAAAATCACTACCAACAAACAGATGGCGCTTCAACTTGTATGTCAATAAAGTCCCTAGATAGATAAAGTACCGCAATTAAACGCCATTTTGAGTCAAAATAAGCACGCGAAACCTTGAACACGCAATTTTAAGGTGGGTTTATACAGCTAACCAGAGGTGGGTAAAATAGTCCATACAAATTATTTAAAATAGAAAATACAAAATAAGTTGGTATCCCCTATTTAAAATACAAAATAGAAAATGTTTTGTGATTTTTATTTAAAATAGAAAATATAAAATACTTATTTTAAATGACTAAAAAAATGCAAAATAGTTTTCAAAATTGGTTTATTTTCACAATTGGCCAGTGGTTTTTATTATAATTGTCGAAAATATTGTAACGATTTTGAGGGTTCTATTAATTTTTATTTTAAGAACAAAACACGATATAGTTAATAAACTAATTTATTTACAAGCAAACTGATTTATTTGTAAACTTACACTATAACACTAACATTTATTTACAAGCTTATATCTAATTTATTTTAACAACCGAGCGAAAGTTTAACGCGAACTCTAATGCCGAACTGTCCAACGCCGAATGCAATTCTCATTACCGGTTGCGTGCTTTTATAAGCCAGGGCTGTTGTTCGCGAACATTCCAGTACGCGACAGAATGTTTAGGGTTGATTCCACCGCTGGCGTCATCTTGAAATGCCCGAAGTTTCTGGTCTAAGGCGCGTCGGCGATGACGCATGAGACGGGCTGGCGCCGGAATCGTCACAATATTTAAAGTTTTGCGACAACTGAAAGCCACTGCACGACTCCTGACTCAAGAATTTCTTTCAAAATTAATATCCAATCAAAACAACAAAATCATAATCGACGCAAAACCGAAATACGTTCGGATCGTCCGCACAAGTTCATTGCACTAAACAAAAGTTGCGGAAGGGGTATTATTGCGGTATTCGTTCGTGTATTCGATAGTTCACTTTTTGAGTAAAACAAATCATAGTTACAAGATTACATTCGTTGTTTAATATAAAATAAAAAAACTTCTTATTACATTTCTTTCGTTTTTGTAAAACTGTTTCTCATAACCATTTATTTTTAAATACAAAATACCTTTAATTTCTATTTAAAATAGAAAATAGAAAATGATTTCACTATCAATATTTAAAATAAAAAATATAAAATACCATTTTGTATTTTCAGCCGGCATTTGAAATGAATTAATTTGAAATAGTACCCACCTCTGCAGCTAACTAAAAGTTACTTTTGGAATTTTTTGATGTTCAGTGGCACAGCAAGCGTAATGCAAGTAAGTTCCTTTCAAGTATTTTTAGTCACAGATTTCCAATTGAACTACAATTGACATTTCTCGAATTTTGTTTAGTTAAATTAAATGTATATGTATATGTGTTACAACAATGATGAACGTTGGTTTTTGCCGTTCCAGAATTTTGTATTTGGTGCGCCTATGACACAGTGGCCATATTTAATGACCAGTTTGGACAAAAAAAAACAATTATTAATATGACAACCTCCTGTTATTCTTAACTCGTTGTATGACTCACAAGTATTTCTTTTTAATAAAAAGTGCTTTAAAATCTCACAGTTTTTATTATTTGCGAATTAAAAATTGTTATCTTCAACTGTTAAAATTGAAAACAAGAAATTGTTCAACACACATAATTTATTGAAACAACTGAAATATTTCTAAAAATGACTACAAATCGGCCGAATACATTATTTTAGTGCATTCCCTCTAATAAAATATTTTCAACCAAATCTTTTAAATTTACCAAAACCAATTAATAAATAGAAAAAGACACCCAAAGATCAAGCATATCTAATTAAATATTTACACAAATTAATCGGCACACTCGACAATTTAAATTAGCTGGCACACAGGATATTGTGTCGCATTTTATAAGCAAGCAAAAGTATACAGAAATAAAAAGTGCTTATGGTCAAAGAATTCAATGAGCCACTGGAAATACCTTACGTTTATTGACTATATTAAATGACAATTATATAATAAATATTAGCACCTCAATTACTATACTTTAGTGTAAGCATGCGAAGACCTATGCTTCTTTTCCATGTCGAGCTGTTTAACTCTAGCATAACCAGCACTGCCAAACAACACTATGGCATTTGAGAACCACCAGAGGAAAGATTTGGCTTCCTGATAATAATAAGTAGCAAGCACGGTTTGGGCACAAGCTTTCGCAGTGCCCGATATATTGTGAGTTAATGCAGATGTCACCTGTGAAAAATAATTATTTATTACATACTTTAAGTTATGTAATAGTGAATTAATTTAAAAAATGGATTGGAAATGAAAAATTTAATGAAACTTACCTTGATTTGTAGAGAAGTTAAAAATCCAACAGAAAATCCACATATTCCTCCTATGCACATCATAAATATGAAATATGAAGAAAACAGGTTTGGATAGTCAAATAATATCGGAACTTCTCCATTCAATATTATAAGCGGTATTAGTATAAAACTAGAATATAAATTATTATAATAAGATAAAAGCCACACTTCTTCTTGTACAAGCGGCAGTGTTTTCTTTGTGTAAATCGAAAAGAGAGAAAGCGACAATGAACCAAGCACTCCAAAAATTGTCCCAGCAACTGATAAACTGCCTGTAAAAAAATAACATCGTCTTTAAGGATAGATTACGGAAGAGAATGAACGTTTGTATATTAATTACCTGCTAAGTTTTCTTGATCGACCCCTAAATAAAAACCAAATATTATTAAAGCGCAGAAGAAGATGCATTTAGCAGAAGTCTTCTCTCCCAATATAAGATATGTTAATGTTACGTTAAATATTGTGGTAAGTGACCTTCCTATGTAATAAAACGCAACCGATACATATTTCAAACAAAAATTGTTTGTAACAATCATAGAAGTGAATAAGATTGATAATGGTAACACCTGAAAAGCATTAAATATAACTCTTTTTTTAATATAAATAAAGACTTACATCTTTTATAGTTTGTATATGAAATGGGCTTGAGTCGGGAAACTTATAATTAGGAAGGAATCTGCTGACTATTTTCGTACCGCAACATATCGCTGTAGATATCACAGTTTGGAAAAATGCTATAAATAAAGGGGCCTCTAAATTTATGTCGCTTAATAACGTTTTATTTACGAATACTGTTAGGATCGATACAGTCCTGCAAAAAAGTATCCATTTTAAATTTCGCGGGCTCGATGACGTCTTGTTAGGTCACCATAACCTCAAACCTCAAAATGTAAATATTAAATGTTTGCTAACCAATATCCAGAGACGACGAAGAATATTTGCATATATTTTCGAAACAGACTGTCTTTTTCCTGTACCATTTTCATTCTATGAAAGGCAAGTTAGTACCTTATAGAAAAAAAATTAGCGCGAGGTTAGAAGCATTTCCAAATTTGCTGGAAAATGTAAAGTTTTTCCATTTTTAAACAATTTTCACTTATATAACATTACTTCGACGTGCACTGCTGTGATTAAAGACCAGTTCTTAAAAACAACACGTATACACAAAACTGCCAATATCGATAAACGATAAATGTGTACACTCGTATTTTGAGGTTAAAAAATTAAAGATTAGATAAATTTCTGCAAAAATATGTTTATGTTAAATTAATTCATTAAATCTACCATCAAAAGACATCTGCTATTATTATTACAAAAAACAATCTATTCTAGTGCAAATCGTTTATTGTTTTAACACTTTTGAAAAATCAAATATTGTAATTATTAATTTATTTTATATTACATCATTTTTTCGTTATTATTAAGGAACTTCTAATTATTATACAAAGTGGTCAAAAATAACTGTTTGAGTTGGCAATACAATTAAGATAATTTTTCTATTCGGCTATTTGCAACACTGCAACCGGATATATTTTGTTGGTTTATATGACGTAACCTAGACAGCGACAAGATTGTAGGTTATATGAATAAAAGTTAGCGTTTTATTTGAAATGTCAATTAACACTTGTAAAGTGATGGCTGTCAGTGTCAAGCCGTCCAACAACCGGAAGTTGCTCCAGTTGTACCATTTAAAAATAAAATTCAGCATTGCCATTATTGCCAACTCGAACAGTGATTCTTGACCACTTTGTATGTAAATAATTAATTTGAAATTAAAAAAACTACAAATGCTACAAAAATAACTTACCGCCATCTAGTGAGAATTTAGGTAGTTATTTTCCTGCCACCTAGCGTTGGATATGGGAACTACTTCCAAATGTAAACAAGAGATTGTGTGATGATTTCAAATTATAATTTCTAGCTTTCTCAGTAAAAATGAAGGCAATTAACAACCATGAAAATACCGTAGAAACTGCTTCACGTATCCGTGCCACAGCTTACGACGAAAGAAATTTCCGTTCTGCGTACTACGAAAAAGTAGGTTTCAGAAGCGTTGAAGAAAAGAGATCGCTTGAAATACTACTTAAAGATAAACCACTAGACAGGGCTAAGCTGAAGGAATTTTGTCTGCGTTTCTCTGTACCCTCCACTTATCGTAATTTACTATGGAAGTTGCTTCTAGGTATTATCAATATTTAAGAGGGGTCTCCTTAATAACACGTTATTTGCTTTAGGTGTTGTACCGATGCATTTGGAGTGCCATTCTTTCATCATGGAGCAGAGGCAACAAGAATATAAAGATCTACTGAGGGCCCTCCAAATTACGAGAACTGTAGATATTAACACGCCTAAGCCGCAATTATTTTTAGCAATGTGGATGTTGCAAAATGGAAATTTGCATTTCGAGTCCAGTTTGCAACTTGACTGTGGCTTTGCTCTGATTGCACATTCTCTTATGCAATTTTTCGAAGATGATACAGACGTGTATTGGCTCTCAAAATGTTTTTACGATCATGTTAAAAAGTTTCAAGGTGATATTCCCAAGTTAATTGAGTCGACTTGGTCACTCTTAGAAAAAGATGATCCTGTACTTTATGAGCATTTACAGACAACTGGGATATTAAAGGGGATCCCGATTGAAAAGTGGTTCGATAGTTGTTTTGCAGGCGTACTTGCTGAAAGTGCTTTAGCGAAGTAAGTAAATCGTAGTTATTGTGATATTTTATACTGTCCTTTTTGATTTCTTCAAAATCTAATACTCAGAAGCGTCCAATTAGAAGCAAACTTGATATGCAAGTGCGTATTGTTTGAATGAAAATTATCTACTATGTGAACCAAGAAAGTTAAAACTTTTTTAATCGTATTTATAATTTATGTTTCAGAATATGGGATAAGTTATGTGGCGGTTCTTATAAAGTCTTGGTATTTGTAGTGGTAGTCTTATTTATAAATCAAAAACATAAATTACTCAAATGCCACGATGTTCACGCTGCAATTCAATGTCTTGTTCAGGTAAGTTAGAATTTTAACTTTTTTTTTTAGTAAAGTACAGATTCTTCTTATATTCAAAATTTGATTTTCGAATTAGTTATTAGAGAATGATATTGATTGCTAAAATTAAGTATTTCCTGATTCTGCAGGCATAATATTTATAAATTATATTTAAATAGGTTCCTGAAGAAACAGCGGATGCGATAGCCAACAAAACTATCGATGTATGGCAGCAACATGGTAGTCCTCTGACCGTTCATGATAAACCAAAACCATAGTGTGTTATTTTGCAACAGGAAAAGCTAATAATACAATGAATTCTGTAAATAGGTAGCTTAAAAAAGAAATTAACAAAGTCTTTAAAAACAAGTATTTTAGCAGAATTCACTGTATAATGATTTTGTGATAATAATTTAACCGTTCTAGATTAAGATAATTAAATTTTTATACTCACTTTATTGTAAACATTTACATAGGGACTTCAGTTTGTCACAACATAAAATTGTTATTCAAGATAAACTTATTTATAAATAATTTATTCGAGAAATTGTATAAAAATGCTTGCCAGTTGCAAATAAAATAGTGTATTATTTGTCGTAGATGGAGCCACTTATTCACGAATTTCTGTCAACATTTTTATGATTTAAGAGTTGGAATTTTCATATATTTTTATTTAGATAGGAAAATACGAAAATAATTTGAAAGAAGAATTTTTTCAACTATGTACAGTTGCGGACAGAAAATTTCGGATGTCACTGTCATTCCACTGACGTAAAAGTTAAGAAATTCCTATATGTATATGTCAGATGAGTGACAGTGACGTCCGAAATTTTCTGTCCGCAACTGTACTATTGATATCATAAAAAACTAGGACAACTTTTCAATCAGTAGCCATGCATTTCCATTATTTTATTATATTGAATCTTACTTTGCTGTCAAATCAGTAACTGTGTTTTTCTTAATGCTGATGAAATTCTGAGCAATTTGTCAAACTGTGACACTCTTTTCTATGCAAACAGCTGTCCTAGCTTTTAAAACAATATTTACTGTAGAAATGACAATTTCAAATAATTTTAAATTTGTGGTTGGTAGCAGTTTTACACAGCTTAAAAAATCTTGTCCTAGTTTTTTATGATAGCAATAGTACAGCTGAATTAAAAAAAAACGGGAAATGAAATGTTTCCAATTGTAAATTTGGTTGTATTTGTCAATTAATTGTCTACTTGACAACAGGGACTTGACAATACATACCTTTTAAAAAAATCTAACCTATTTATTTATAAACTGACGTAGCGTCAAATAATTCTAATAGTCATTTTCATACTATGAAAATTCAGATCAATAAAGAACCTATTCAGATTAGAGAACTGTCATGAAACAGATTTTTTCCACTTTTTTTTAAACGCGTCCAACCGGGTAAAGGATGTTTGTCTTTTATTACTCTAGAAAGTCGCAATTGCCATCTATTTTTACGAGTCCAAACGAATATTCACCTGCTGCTCTGTTCTCTTCAAGGGGGAACAGACGGCATGGGTGAATGCAATTACATTTGACGGAAGTTATCACTTTGCGGTAGGTTTATTGATATCCGCTGTCGTAAAGTAATTGCCGGATTTTGTGTTTGTATCTGAGTACAGTACGAATCTTCAGTAAAAAAGTGAATGATTTTTAGGTTACTTTCGGAATTTTTCAAGGTTCAGTGGCGCATCAAGCTGCTTTCAGTCATAGAACTTCAGTACATAGAATACAATTGACATTTCTGGAATCTTATTTAGATAAATTGAATGTAGTAAGTGCGTAATAAACAATGGTGAACTCTTGGTTTGTGGACGTTCCAGAATTTTGTAAAACGCTGTGTGCGGCTATGGCATACAGCGATTATATTTAGTGACCAGTTTGGACTAGAAACTACCCTTAAGGCATTTACGAAAATTAACCCGGTGGATACACCGTACTCTATGTTTCTCACTCTTACATGCACTAAGTCTCTTAATGTTCTCACTCACACTTCTAACCCGGTTATCAACCGGCTGAATTTTCGTAAACGTAATTAGTATGACTCTCCTGATATTCTTAATTCGTTACAGACATTTTAACAGATGACGCCACTTGGAAATTTTCGGCAAAGTAGACTTTAATTTGTAGGAGTAGTGATGTAAAAATATGGTATTTTAAAATATTTTATACAGTCCTATATCCTACGTGTATTATTTACTACTTTAGTATTTTTTCATAAAATACACGTAAGGCTGTATAAAATACAGGGCAATCAAAATTGATTGTCCGATCCTACACTGCTTTCCACGAGCCTGATATTATCTATATTCACGTCCAATTATTAAAATGAAGTTAGCAACACAGGGAGATCTGGGGAAGTTAATAGATATCCCAAGATTTTGTCGACAGTTTAGTGTCGTTCATTCAAGAAAAATGGTTTATTTCATTGTAATAGCAATCTGATTAAACAATAATGTTCTTTATTAATTAGGTTAGGTTTGGATGTAAGTTCCATAAATGTTCTATGCACGCACTACTTTTCGTTCTGACCTTTAAATGTAGAGTGGAAGGAAGGAGCATTGATTACCTTTCACCATTGAAAGTAAGCTACACGGAAATAGCCATCTTGTAAACCCACTTTAATGATCACTGATGATAAATCATTTAAGTGGAAACACGAGTTAGTCAATTAAGGCCCAGTTGTACAATTCTAGCTTAATTTAAAGCTAAAGCTTAAACCCTTGACGACAATTGTTGAAATAATCGTTGTTAATGGTTTAAGCTTCAGCTTAAATTTAACCTAGCTTTGTTACAACTACGCCTTAACGGTGTAAAAGCAGTTTATTTTTAGTAACCACTGTCTAATTATAGTTAAGTATTATAATTACTCTTCTTCCAAAATGTATTTTTGTTTAGAATAAAGTTATTCGTATTATAGGTTATAAATGCAACATCTGTCAGTCATAGGCGTAGTTATAACGATACTACAAAAAGTTTTCCAGATATGAGAATGTTCATTTTCAGAATAATAATTTCAGCATTTCCTCTATTAATTTAGGAAAATACACTGGTAACCAGAAATATTTGTCCGTCATATGTAAAACCCATCGCGGGCCCGATATGCTCCTTCCTCCCAATCTATATTCAAAGGTTCTAACAACATTCATGTGATAGATGTAAACATTGATATCAAGTTCATAGAAAGTAGTGTAGGATCCGGACAATCAATTTCGATCTCCCTGTATTTTAAATTAAAATACCGTATTTTTACATCTCTAGGTAGAAGCTTATATAAAGATCTTATAAGTTACAGAAGATAAAGATTGCTAAAATTAAACAGATATTTCTGGATGTCTACAAATAGAACTGTTATCTCTTCATTGACGTATAGACAAAGTTAAATGACAATCCAAATTTTATCCGGCCGCGGGCCGGTGTTATCAGAAAAGGAGATTTAAAGTTAAAGGTCCCTTTAATAATTAAATTTAATACCGGCCGTAAGTCACAACTTAACTTTCAGTGTTCGGATTTTTACAAAAGTAATTTTTTAATTTATACAATGCAGATGTAAAATTGGTTGCCTAACCACACATATAATTTTTGACGGTATTTGAATTCGTACATTTTGAATTTGAAAATGTTTGAGTAGAGCTAACCTCATAAAATCAAGAGGCAAGAAAGTTTTATTGTTTTTTTTAGAGAGGCACGATTTAAGTTTATTTTGCTCGGAAGCTCAGGCGCATTTAAAGTAGTAAAGATAAAACGTAGTGTTATCTTCTTTACAAGCTGATATGGAGTTATATGTCGTCAAATAATCTGAGCAAGTGCTATCATCTTTCGGTTTGTGTGTACTTACTGAATTCTTTTGATATGGAGCCGTTGTTGAGATATGAGAATATTGATACTTAATACTTATACAAACAGAACAATTCGTCAGCTTTATTTATTCAGACGAAAATCAATTATTGATTCGTTCTTTTCAAAATTCAGCGAAGTAATTGCTTAAAATAAATGTACTTTCGCTGTTTGCACGCACTTAATTTTTGTTATCTACAAATCGATATAGAAATTTATTCGTAATAAATCACTTGTAAGCGCCAAGTAGAGCGCGAAATTTAAATCACCGAAGCGAGTTTACACAAAAAATTATTTATTTGAGCGCGAGAAAAGGAGCGCGTTGGTACTGCAACGGATCTTTCAGGCCTTGCATTTCCACTATTGGCACCACCCGGCAAGCCCAATTGGTAATAACACCATCAACATGTCTGTTCGCCGTTCCGCAAACAGGAAGTGAACGACGATAACAGGTAATTTTAGTTTAGCACGTGTTCGTGCGTTGGATTGTGCTAACGATTTTTATGTGGAAGTTTTGCAGGCTGAAGAAAAAAAATAACAGAGTAAGTAATTTTTACGCGCAATTATAATCGTTCTAACCAAACATACCTGCGACCTATTCAAACTTGACGATGCAAATAGCCCGCAGTAAAATTAATTATAGATTGAGCGCATGCATTGTTGAGATTTTTTTTTTAAACAATCAATGAGAATTCCAACCGAAAGAATATTCACGACTTTACTCCAACCAAAATTATTTAAGTATAGCTGTAGAACATAATAAGATAATAATAATAATAGTAAATAAATAAATTACTCTTCCACCTACTTAATTTCTCAATTACGGGCCACAATAGGTTAATTTATCACTTTAATAATTCAAACCGTGTCCTGTATCAATTGCCACTACGACCAATTTTAGAGTCGATCTACTCTTTGTATCGAACATTAAAATTCTCTGTACATTAATCCTTTGAATTGTTTTCAGAATGCTTTAGAATCGTGCTTGTGACGTAGGGGAAATTATTAGAGAAGATGAGCTATAGTAAGAAGGAGAGTTTGTTGAAAGATAAGAACGGGGTAATCATCAAGAAAGGTAATGTATCCGTGTTAATTACCAGTCAAATAGCTTTCGAATTTACATTACAATTAGATACTTTGCATTAATCATTCCTATATTCATTTATCAATCTGCCACCGAGTATAAATAAGTGCGCATCAAAAAAATAAAATTTTAATACACTTGATAATGTAGAAGCTTTTTGCGGCACCTTGCATTAACAATTTAAATGTGATAATTTTGTTACGTTACTGCTAACAACGAAATAAAAATCCTCTTGTTATTTTATTGTTTCTTGTTAATTTAATCACAAAATTTGTAACATTTAACTATACCTACTTTGACAGTTTCTTCAGGATAAATGAGGGGCTCGGGAGAAAAACAAGTGACTAAAATCATAATTTTCAGTTTTTTGCATTTAAAAAATATTCATTACTTCAGGAATCTTTTTATGAAAATATTGTCACGGTTTTGTCAATAGATGACATCAAATCGAATGATGTAAAACATGTTAAAATACGTAAAGTACGTATTTAGCATTTCTAAAAAACCGTGCCCTGTAAAATTTGTTTCTCCACACTTAACAGGTTTTTCTCCCGAGCTCTTCAAATGATAACTAGTTTTGAAAATCAGTTTAATTTTATTTAAAGAAATAAAATTTAAAAAATGGTAAATGCAAATCAACTTGTCTGTCTTCAGTACTCATTTGGTTTTCCTATTTCTCTCTTTTTACTTTTCTTTTTTACTTGCATTTCTACTATATTCCATTCCTCATCTATTTGTTATCGCATCATGCTGTGAAAGTCTAGTGAGAATGTGGTACTCATGTAGTAACTAAATTTTGACAATGAATGTCATGTCGACTTAGATTTTAAGGTTACTCCGAATTAGGCAATGTTGCAATATTTTCTTTTCGTCGCGAGGTGTACTCACGGCCAAATTTACATAAACTTGAACATTGACAACACCGCTTAATCTGATTTTAGTTGTCACAACAATGACATATCGATGGCCCTCTGGAATAATGGCACAACTCAAAAACTGCTCTTTTTGAGATATTGCGCGTATTTTACTCCTTTTGCAAGTATACTTTATGTGACAAAACGTCACATCGTTATTTACGTACTGGGTGATTAAAAAAAAAACTCTTATCATGAAATTTGGACAATATGTCGTAGCTTTACTGTAAAATAACCTCAAAAGGATGCACTGATATATTTTTCAGTTAAGCTAAGACATGCCGTCCAAATTTCTCAGTATGTCTTTATTTATATAAAGATGCTTAAAGCATTATAAGAAAATTGAATCAGTGAACTAACATGTTTTCTAAATCGTAATTCAGAATCAATAATTAACCCAAGATTTCTACATTCGTCAACAACTTGAAGTTTATTATTATTAATTGTAATATTGACCAAAGTTTTAGCAAGTTATTTTTGCTTTTCTCTGGCAAAAATTATTAATGATGATTTTAACGAGTTTGAGTGAAGACCATGAAAATTTGATAATTCAATCAATTTAAGCAGGTCTTTATTTATGGAATCATTGAATTTATCTAATTCAAAAAATGGAGAGGAACAGTAAAGTTGGTATTATCAGCATATTGATGCAAGTTACAAATAGTAATATACTCATGAAAGTCACTAGTATACATATATTGAAAATAAAAGAGGCCCTAGTGTGGAACCTTGTGGTACCTCACTCAGTAACTGCTTACAGCAAGACATGCTTTCATTAGCAATTATTGTATTGTATTTCAAAATTTAGTACAAAGGTTTTTTAAAAGGAGGGGAAATAACATTTTGTTTATTTCAAGCTTAAATGGTCAAACTGAAAGTTAGAAAATCGTACCAGAGAATTATGTTATTCTAAAAATTGGTTCCCTCAAACAAATTTGATGAAATGATAAATAATAATAAATAAATATAATAAATAAATAAATAATAATTTGATAAATATGTAATGCATAATTTGATAAATGATAAGAATAAATTCTTATTTATCAAAAGTCAATAGTAAGGAAGAATGAAAATTCTAAATCGAGCTGAAAGCTACTGGCAGTCGTCCAAGGCCCGGTTTATCAATCACAAGTTAACTCTAACTCTGTTTGTTCCCGTAGTAACTACCACGAAGACAATTGTTGCTATGGCAATTAACTGAAAGTTAACTTTAACTTAAAGTTAACTTATGATTGATAAACCAGGCCTAAGAGCACTGATTTAACTTCACTGTAGATCGCTTGTAATAGAGCGCCTAGAGTTAGGAACCTGTAATACTTTGTTTAAATAATAGGTATCTACCCTACTGAATTACAATTATTAAAATTTGTGAAATAATAAAATTGTTTGACGTTACTTTTAATAAAAAACGAACAAAAACTAGACAACGATAGATTAATGTCTTAAAACTTGGAGGATGGTAGAAATACTACTTTAGCGGTGGAACTGGCAATACTGTTTGTATGGATCGAAAAACTGTCAAAAATACCACCAGAAATGAAAACACCATAACTTTACTTTATTTCAGACTTTACTTGTTTATTTATTTGTTTTTTTTAATACATACAACATGTATCGGGTCTTCAACAAAAAAGTACCTCGAAGTTGAAGTGGTTTCAGAAGAAAACCAAATAAGAAGTTGTCAAAAATTTGAAAGTAGAATAAATAGAACATCATAACTTTCAATTGTTTCAGGCATCACTTATTTATTTGTTACTTTTTTCTTGATATAGATATGTACCTGTCTTGCTGTCTTCAGAGCACACGTAGTGGATTTTATTTTTATATTTTTGGCTACATATTTAAAAAGATAAATAATAAATAATTTTTATTAATTACCCTAAAGAAGTTGTCAACGTAGAGCGAAATGTTGACTTTTAAAATTTAATTTTACAAACAATTTGAGTTATAATTACAAATTTTGTGATAATAATCATCGAGAAAGAAAGTGTTCTAATTATGAATAAAGCTTTTACTTTCCGTATTATTATTTCTACCTACATGTATTAAACAACAAAAAAAAATGTAATGCATTCCTCAGTGAACAATTTGTTTAATAGGATGGTACCTATAATGACCTACATTTAGAGAAAGCGTAACTTAAAAGATTATTTGCTTTTTAAAAATAGGCATTCTTGTAGCTAACTACGTGATATGTAAAGACTTGTTATTCAGATTGATTTTAAAAACGACTTTGTACTGTACTCTAAAAATACTCGACAGATTTTTTATGAGTTATTTGGCTACTTTTAATGTTTACTTAAAGTTTGCGTAATGCAATTTTATGATCACTTCAATGTATTTACTCGGCAAATACTTGTTGAACCTTGTGTGTATTTGTATATTGTTTTTCTTTTTAATAAGCTGTGTAAACACATATTGCTAATGCATTGGACTGGAAAAACCGGTTATTCAATTTTTATCTGCAATATGTTTATCTGTGCACATAATATAAAAATTATGAATACACTGCAATTCAAATAAATGACATCTAAATTATTTCTTTGACTTTAAAACAATAATTGAATTTCATAAAATTTACAGCTGATGATGCAGAAAAAATTGCTCTTCAGCAGCCCGTACGTCTGCAACCGTCATGGGAAGACAACAATTTGCCCGAGGAGGAACTTAATTTTAAGAATTTGACCATGGATGACGCGAGCTTGCAACTCAAAACGCCTAAGGATAGATATCAACTAGTGTATTTGATATTTATTTTACACGGTATTGGTGTACTGATGCCTTGGAACATGTTCATTACTGCCAATAATGTAAGAAATCTATTATCACACTTATGCACGTCTTCATGTAATTTTTTCTAGTATTTTACGGAGCACAAACTCAGTGAAAATTACACCGGCATACCGAATCAACCATACAAAGCAAGTTTTCTTCAATATTTGGGTTTCGCTTCGCAAGTACCTAACGTTTTGTTCAATTATTTAAATATATTTGTTCAAGTTGGGTAAGTACTCAATCATAATTAAAAGAAAGAAATGATTGTGCATTCTGTTTTAAAAATAAATACTCTTAAATATCTTTTATCTAATCTGTTAAATGCAACAAATTATTTATTTCAATTAGAAACTCGACATATCCAAATATAAAATCCAACTTGAAGTGGAAATTAATATTATGCAGACTTATCATTGAAGGTCTCCAAAAATTGCAATTGCAGTTAGACATGATGTGCTTTTTAAATTTGATTCGGTTGATAATTACCTTTTGTGCTTTGGTTTAAATTGGTCATGTCCCTGGAAATTAGGTTTTTTTTTTGGCATCCTGTAATGATCTTAAAAATGAGCCTTAAAAATATCAAAGAGAAATTAGTAAAATTTGACTCTTTTTCTTTGCATGAAATCATGAACTCAGAATTAACTTCGAATAACAAAAAAAAACCTCATTTTCTCTTGTACAACTGACTCAAAATATTTTTTAAATTTATGTTTAGAGGTAGTCTGACCACTAGAATAGTATGGAGTATCTCGATAGAAGTAATAGTTTTCGTCTTCACCATAATACTGGCCATGACTGATAGTAGGGATTGGCCTGGCACGTTTTTTGGATTAACAATGGCGTCCGTTGTGCTCTTGAATAGTAAGTTGCATGATACTTTTTGTTTTGAATACTTGAATAATATGTGTGGAACAATTATTGTAGTCCTGGGTCGATTCTTAGTTCACATGGTTGAATTGATGTCTCAAATTTGACAACAAATAAATTCTTGTTTACACATTTCATGTTTTATTGTAATTTGAAATAATAATTAGTTAAAAATGGTTGATTCCACAGCCACCCAGGACTATTTATACAATAATTGTTGGACACGAGTTATAATTTCATGTTATTACAGTGATGAATGGAATCTACCAAAACACAATTTTTGGTATGGCCGCAAAACTGCCACAAAAATACACAGGTGCTGTAATTCTCGGCAATAATATATGTGGAACGTTCACCGCCGTCGTGTCGATTCTGTCCACATTGTTTTCATCGAATGATAAAATGGCTGCCATTTATTACTTCATCACCGCATTGTTTGTATTACTGATTTGTTTCGATACATATTTCGCTTTGCCTTTAAATGTAAGTAGTAAATATAAGCATTGCAAGTAGCCCATGAGTGTTGTGGCTTTGAATAACTTTGCAGAGATTTTATAGACATCACGAATTAAAGGAACAAAAGGAGGCCCAACTCAGGCTTGCGAACAATAAAGGCGTGAAGCCACGCGTACCATATTTAAAAATTTTGAAGCAAGCCTGGCCGCAGTTATTCAACGTGTTTTTTGTATTCTTCGTTACCTTATCGGTATTTCCAGCTGTTCATGCAAGTAAGGATTTTTTTCATTGTATGTAATTCGTACACGTGGAATCTTTTTGACAGATATTAAGCCGACTAATCCTGATTTCTTTATACCATCGGCGCTTTATGGAAGCGTAACTTGTTTTCTGACGTTCAGTTTCACTGCTACGCTGGGAAGTTTGCTTCCCAGATATGTTATTTGGGTAAGAAAGTGTTGTAAATATAATCTATTCAATGCAAAAACCGATGATACAATTTATTACAGCCGAAACCAAAGTTTTTGTGGATACCAGTTGTCATTAGGGTTTTGTACATACCATTTTATTTGTTGTGTAACTATCAGATATCTGAGAAACATCGCGTACTGCCTGTGGTTTTTGGTAACGACTGGGTGTACTGGACGGTTGCAATGACAATGGGATTTACGAGTGGGTATTTTAGTTCACTGGGGATGATGTACACTCCAGGGTAAGTTCACTTACTGTACTGTAAGTACAATTACAAAAAATATGTACCTTTCAAAATCATTTAATGTTTTGTGATGTTTAGAAACGTGGATAAGTAATAAGAGTTTATGTTTCTTTAGTACTGTAGAACCACAGTATGCATCCACAGCCGGTATGTTTGGAGGGGCTGCTTTAATCACCGGAATATTTATAGGAGTTCTATCTGCCTTCATATGGCCTTGGTTTATACTACATGTGGGCCCTTAACAAAAGTGTTTAATGTATGACACAGAAACTTCAATACAAATACAATTCTGATGTAGCATGCATTTCTAAAGCATTTTCAGGGATAGGAGTTTTTGTGTCGTGCATTAGTAAAATGAGATGTTATGCAGACTGAATAAGCACTGCATACAGGAAAAGCTCTTCCAACTGCATTATAAAGGTTTTTTTTTTTGTTTTGATGATTTTTTCTAGTTTTTATGGCTTTAAGATGAGATTGTTGCAACAAGAAGACAACAAAAACGAATGTTTTCTCACTTGAAATAATATGAATATTACAAAATGCGTGGAACTCGTAGAACTAAGCAGCTTCACATGAACTGAGAGGTATAAAGGTTTCTCATTATTGGACTGATTAGTTTTTGTCACAGCCTTTTTGTTGCATCAAATCTTTGAGTTGTATTAATTTTAAGGTGTGCACAATTTAGGATTAAGCATGATGTTTAGAATTCACAAGGTATGCTCGGGTTTATGGGGAATAGCGGAGTGGTCCCTCAAGGGGATGAAAAAGAAGTTGTGACGTAACTGCAGGAATCGACTGATTTGCATCCTTCTCACTCATGATCAGAGCGCAGCCAATTTTAGGTTTTTGAATAAATAAATGTACAATTGATGTTTTGTTACTGTTGGGGTGACAAATGTACAAATCCTGCTGCGACATCACAGACTTTTCCAATCGTATACTGCCGCCTTAGCATACTTTCCTTGTTTAAAGTATCTTGGGGTTAAGTGTTTAGTAAAATAATTTCTTTTTTGGAATATGAGTTCATTTGAAATGTTTTGTGCCATTGTTATTGTTATGTCGTTTGACTTAAGTGGTTACATTTATAATGCAAGATGTTGTAGTAAATCAATCAATCAGAGGTTACTTATGCTGAAAGATTTAGAGGTGTAAGTCTTGATCTCCGAAGGAGAACCGTTAAAAAAAAAAAAAATTACCAAAAGAATCTCGAATAAATTGCTAGTACCTACATATAAGTGATATTTTAAGGATTTTTTAATTTATGATAAATATTTAATAGCTAGTCTTACAGCAACACATTATTTAGGTTTAACATTTCATTGTTTAAATAATTTGTGAAATAAAACCTATTTTACAAAATTTGCCTTTTTATTATAACTTCATTACATCATTTTTATTAATTTAATCCAACAAAATCATTTACATACACATTTGAAAAATCGAGTCATTTAACTAAAATAACTTGTAATAAAATAGATTCTATCACAGATTTAATCTAATTCTGATTTGACAGTTTCTTCCCCTGAAGTAACGCCAGCAGCTACGGACGCACGTTTTTGCTTATTTGTAGACGAAAGGACTTTATCTATAATACCGAACTCCAACGCCTCAGTAGGACTCATAAACTTGTCCCTCTCCATGCTCGCCTCAATTAAACTTATATGCTTGCCGGTGTGCTTCACATACAGATTGTTAATTTGTTTCTTCAGCTTTAAAATTTCTTCGGCTTGAATTTGTATGTCGGTGGCTTGCCCTTGAGCTCCCCCCGAAGGTTGATGTATCATGATCCTGGCGTTCGGTAAAGCATATCTCATACCAGGCGTTCCTGCCGCTAGCAATAGAGATCCCATGCTACAAGCTTGCCCCACACACCATGTAGTGACAGGTGGTTGGATGTATTGCATGGTGTCATATATCGCAAGGCCGGCAGTTACAGATCCTCCAGGTGAATTGATATACATGTGCACTGGCTTGAGGCACGATTCCGATTGCAAGAATAACAGCTGGGCAATGATGGTTGAGCTCAGCGCATCGTCAACAGTTCCCATGAGGCAAATTATTCTTTCTTTTAACAGACGGGAATATATGTCGTAGGAACGCTCACCACGTCCGGTTTGTTCCACGACGATTGGAATAAAGTGCAGATATCTTTTAGCATTACTAGTCCATGGTATTATTCGTCTGCTTAACATCGACTTCAACATATTTTTGAATGTGTACGTATTTGCCACGAATTGAAGTTGCAGGCTGGTTAAGGTTTACTGTATATTGAAGGAGATTTAAAATAAATTTTGCTTTTTATATTTGACTATCATCGTTGTTTAAGGGTTAACGCTGACATTTAATTTAAGGTTATGTGTATGTCATTTTGCATGCACGTTAGCCAACACAATTTATTAAATTGGTTTTTTTATTAGCACGTAATTTTAATTATATAACTTATGAAATGATTAAAAGAAAAACGTTTGATAAATTAAAAACTGGAATAACATGTCGTTAAAGTACCTATCACCAATTATAAAATAATAGTCAAAATAATAGTGCTGTCGATACGAAAAAAATCAATTACCTGAATAGGTAATTCAAAAATAAATAGATGGATTCATGGGTTGATTTGCTGTAAAACTAATTTAGTGAACGTTTTTATAAATAAATTAAATAAAAAAATAAATTATTACGGATAGTAAAGAAAACTGTAACTCGATATTTGAGACGCTGTCACTAGCGCCACAAGTGGCCACTAGCAATAATTCTGCTGCAGGCGCTTTTTTTAAATATAATTTTGGGAAAGAACAAGCTTATAATAGAATTTAATGAACTAAACGAAAATACAAAATTTTAATGCGCAAGTACAAATTATGATTGTTACTCTGCTCTGCCGATGGTTTAAATTTTTTCTCGCTTTCGAGTCTGTCGAAAACCCTTTAATAAAAGATAAAATGAGAATTATCTAAGAGCCGTATTACACTGATATTTTTAATGTAAAATTTGTTACGAAGTGAGTAATAAGTGCCAATTCAACCCATCAGAATTCACTATGGTAGTTTCGCTCACTTTGTAACAAAATTGTTCTCAAATTTAACAAGTGTAAAATTAAATTGCAACATTAATTTTTTTCTGTATGATTTAATTATTTTTTGTTTGAGGAAATATTGATTTATTAATACTCCTAATCTAGAAGCTTTTTCTGTTGTATTAATTTTGTATAAGGTCATTTGTAGTGAACTTAGTAGGTACAATGAACTACCAAACAAATCAATTTTTAAAACTTTGCTAAAAAATTCATGAAACAAAAGCCTTAATAATCTGTCAATTTGCGTACTTCTACAGTTTGGAAATCGTGTTTAAATAACACAGTTCAAATCGATTGCGACAAGCACTTCTTGAAAGATGTTGGAAATTACTGAAGCACATGATTGCCAATCTTGAGTTTGAGTTATTTGCTAATAGGTAAGCTAACAAAACCTGCGCTCTAAAAAGATTGACACCACACACTCACACACGTTTAAATTCGAATCCCCTCCAGACGGTAGTACACACGAGTTTTCGTCGAACCGCGAAGTTGCCGCAAATCGAAGAAGACGAACGCGTTCTATCTTCCATTAAGTAATGGCAATTTGCAGTGAACAGGCACCTCCAATCAAGTGTTATTGTTAAGTTCTCGTGTTGGTGTTTGGACAGGTGATTATCTTATTTGACTTATTAAATAAATTCGTAAATTTACGCCCGGAAGATGTTATTTCAGTTATATCATCATTCAGGAAGCGTAAAAGTAACGCACTGTAACGAACTAATTATTTCTTTGGCAAATTATTCTGTAAAATTTCTAGTTGCCACACAAAAGTTTCATATTTTTTTTTCACGAGCTATTTTAAAACAGAAGGGATAAAACGCGCGCTTTTAATAGTCATAGTCACAAAATTTTCCAGGAAAAATATAGAACCGTCGTATTTGTTTGGTTCGTTTTTTGTTTCCTTTTTATTAACTATATATAATTATATAAAAATTCCGCATCCTTGTGGAATTTATTTTAAAGTTAATTAATGGAAATACATGTTTGCTTTGCTGACTTAACTTTCCAAACATAATTATAATACCTTTAGTAATTAAAAAGTTTGCTTAAATAATATTTACGAAACTGATTTTAAATTTGACAACAAAGTGCATAACACTTCATTTCGCAATTGTATCTAATGGTTCATAATAATTATTAGATATAGATATGAATCAAATAATTGTTAGTTGTTTGACATGGAAATTCAAACAATAAAAATGTTAAATAAGAGAATAAAATGAATACTTTTGCCCTGAATAGGGGTTCTAAAAGAGTTCAAGATAAAGGTGGTTCACCTTGAGTTATCTTAGATTATTTACAAACCGGAATCTTAATCTTATTTATTCGTGTTTTTCCACGCAGAATTGGGCATTGATTGGTGTAACTTTCCGTGGACACGCGCGACAAATAAATTATAGCAAAATATGTATATATTTTTTTTCACAAGATTTATCTTGAGCTAAGTTGCCGACTTTATTTATAGCAAGGTATATCGCCTTTATGATTTTTAAGATTTTCGTTGCTATACTCTAATAGGTCCGTAAATGATTTTTTTAAGAGATAACGCTGAACAAACTATGAATAACAACCCAGTGGTAGCAAATAAATTGCGAATTTATGTGATACATCTAAGGCAAGAATATTTTCAATGTTTAGAATTTTGGCAATTTAAGAAATTACAAAATTTCGTCTGTATATGTATATTCAAACAATAAACACACGATAAGCTTTAAAACATGGAATATGAGGGGATGCGTTTAGGACAAATTAAAGTTTTTGTAGATGTATATGAGATTTTACAAAAATTTAAATTATTCTCATCTACTTGTTTTTCTTCCAATGAATTATTCCAATTGTTGAACAAAGAAGAAAATATATGTAAGGTAAAGTGGGGCAATGGGTGTATATGAATTCGACCGACAAATTTCTAGTGCACATTCTTCTCCTAATCTGCAGCATAAAAGGTTAGATAACATTGGTCTTTATATGAAGAATAAAGTCTGGACAAGACAAAACATTTTCAATAAACTATCATGAATTTATCATTAATCCTTTTATTAAATATTTAAAAATTCGTATAAACTTCATCTGCTAGTTCTGCAATATGAGTAATAATTTTTTTTGTCAACTGTAGCCTGTTTTCTTCAAATATGTACTTCTTTGCTGACTAACTTTGAGTGACTTGCAAACATATTTTTCCTCCGAGAAAGAAACATCGAAAATGAATTGCAGTTTCTTTTTTTTAAATATGTATAGAATCATAAAAAACGTTTTAAATTTCTAAACAAAAATACAAAAGAACTTTCTAACTGTTACATAATTTTTAGAAAAATGTCTTCTGATTACATTACAATAAAAATCAATTTTATGCTGAATAGATAAGTTTCTACTGTGTACTAAAGTGCACTCAAACTTTGTTCGCAACCTTACTTTTAACGATGCAGACTACTTTTATGAAAAAATACGCAGAATGCCGTTTAAAATAAAAACAAAAACGAAAATAATGTGCTTGGAGTTTGCCTCGACAACTGAAGAACTTGTTTCACCCGACATGTTCGCCAATGAAACTCACCTTAACAGGAATACCAAAACGGAAAACGATAAAAGTGATTGTTAACATCAAACGTTTATATCGAACATTCAATCCGATTAAAATTTCAATCGATTGAAATAATAATGTTTGAATCCCGACATAAACTTATCTAATTTGTCATTTCAATCCGATTGAGAACTTAGCTCAATCCATCTGAAAATGGGGATTGAATTCACAAAGCCGCTTGAAAAAATAGGAATGTTAATACGGATTCAAATTATTATTGGTACCGGCTAACTTCATGTTGTATAAACTTGTTATAATATCAAATTACTATTAACATTGCTATTCAGTTATTTCTAAATTATCCATTTCAAGTTAACATAATAAACACAAAGTTACAGCTGATGGTGGACAATTATTATCATTGGTTGTCCGTTGTAAGCAACGAACTATCATCATAGATAAACTATCATAGTAAACCATAGAACGGCTGATAAGATGCTTCAAAACTATGTGACAAGAGGGCGCTATGACAGTTGAGGTCAACTCGCAGCGCAAAGGATAGGTTTTTAATATAAACCAACTAATTTTATTAAACTAATTATCAAAATTTTTGTTTTCCTATTGCGGCAATTTATAATTATAACCGAAGAAGCAGCAGGCATTTTCTGTTTGTAGAAATTAATCAACGAACAATTCAGTCTGTGGATTAAACTATATACTTATTATAAACATAAGTACATCAAACAATTGGTCGTTTTGACCTCAACTGTCATGGCGAATGCTAATACCTTAAGTCACAGTTGGAGGCGATGTCCCCGAACGTATTCGCCCGTCTATGGTTTACTATTACAGTTCATTGGTTCTAAGCATGTAAGGCATATCTATTGTTAAGTTAATAGCAACTCAATGGATTTCTTTTTACTATGTGGATTGAAATAATATTTTAAGTGGATGAGGTAGATGATAAAAAAAGTCAGATTCACGAATCCACTTGAAATCTCAATCAGATTGAATGTGCCAGATAAACTAAGTCATGGCAGAAAAAAAGTGTTAACAAAGTTTAATCTTAATACTTTCGTAGAAAATTAGAATAAAATTTCAAGAGCATCTCCTTTACAAATAAAAAAATAGTCGAAAGGGCAAACTCGAAAAATTTCTTCTAAATGAGGTCGGGCGCTCTCTAAAGTTGTCTCACTCAACTTCTTTAAAAAAAAATTATAAGGAATAAGCTCTTGCAATTTGGCTACCTAATTTTGGAAGACGCTGTATGTAACTTTTTGATTTTTTTAATTGTGATTTAAAAAAAGTCACCGACAAATTCGATACTATTTTTTTTAAACAAAACTCAATAACTATTTTTCAAAATATACACAAATCAAAAAATTAAAAACAAAATACCTTGGTGCACGGTGAGCACTTTACAAAAGTCAGTATTAGTTTTAGAACATAATCGTATAATTAAAAAAAAAAACAACAAATACTAGTATATCCCTAAGTCTTAGTTTGTTTTTACTTTGGCACATATTTTTAGAGTTGTTTAAATCAACAGTTATTAATATTTCAAATTTTTTGGACAAATTAATCGTAACGTTAACAAATACCGGGGGCCTGGTTCTAATAAAACCACTTTAACCCAACATGAATGAAACAACTAATTTCCTTATCACTGTCGTCCAATTCAAATTAAAATGTAATAAAATTCGGGTAAACATGTAGTAAGAGTTCTTGAAATTTTTCTATAAATAAAACGTAGAATACAGGAAATCCCCTGCCATTTTTTTCTGTGCATTTTTGGCTTGTTTCATTCAGTTTATGTTTTTAATGACAAACATTAGTATAATATTATACTAACTATTAATTATACACATTGTATTAAATTAGTTACCAATTCCTATTTTTCTCATGGAAAAGTATTTTGAGTAATCTTATAAATAAAATTTTAAATAAACTTGTGTGTGGAAAAATTAGTAACATGTAATTAGCAACTGTAGGCTAAAAATTTGTTAACTAATTTACAACGTGTACAATAATTAGCATCATATAGCACTAATGTTTGACATTAATAACATAAACTGATTGAAACAAGCCAAAAATGCACGGAAAAAATAGGGCAAGCGTAAAACAAATTTGCAATTAATTAAATTCCATAAAACTATAAGACATTTTTGGTTTTCTTTTTCGTTTACATTTATGTAAAATTAAGAGTTTAAGCAGGCTTAGTAGATGACATTTTAAATAAATAAATTATGCATACGCAGAGAAACCAATAAACGAATCGATAAAAACACATTAAAAACAATGACTCGGACATAATTAGAGCCAATTATTTTGCAGGCAATAATACCTGATAAATGGTTTTTATTATCAGTCGTATAAAATTGAATGATTTTCTAAATTTCTTATGCACTACATACCGCACGTTTCACTGAAATTTGAAAAGCCTAGAAGAGACTATTTGGTTACGTCTTCTTTGTTGTACATTCTACGCACTAGTTTCATATACAAATCAAAGGATTTTTCAGTAAAAATGAAACATACGGTGTGTATCTGTGCATAACAGAGAAAGTCTAACTTATAAACGTACGAGCTCGGTTACAAATTTTAAATGTTTTTTCAAATCACCGAAAATCACCCATTATAAAAATAAAAACTATTCTTTCGTCCAATAACTTATTGACTAATTTATTTTTCTTAATAAATTATTTTGCTATTTTTGCTCATGGAAACTTCAACACCGTTGCATTATACATAACGGTTTTGTAACTAATTCTAAATGCTAATAAAAATGTAAATTCTATTCTACCAGACAAAACAAGGAATCATGTGTAACCGAAGGACACCATAAAATTGTCACCATTTTATGATTTTTCATCGCAACTAACGTAAAATCACTAATGTTAACCTTGTCTTAGTGCATGACGTAAGTTCTGGGCAAATATTAAAGATGTTTGTCTTCAAACCATGTACGTAAATGATTGATTGTTTGTTCAGTCAAGTCTGCGTAAAACTTTAAAAAGATAAAATAAAGGCATGTGCACACACGTCAGAGGAAGACAAAAAAAGAAAATTTCAGTCTTACTAAAATGGCTCAAATAGAACAAGTATTCGGTGCAGACCTCCAACAAAAATAATTATTTTTTGAACAACGTCATAAAATCACTTGTAATTTAAAAAAAAACATAAGTATCTCAATTTTGGTTTTTGCCTTTTAATCTCTACCTTCACATAAATTGTTCTGCAAAGTTTATTCAAAAATTAAGAATAAAATAAAATAAAGCATAAACAAATGACCAATGAAGATAAATGAAAATAAAATCCAAAAACAGGAAAGTGACAATAAAAATGAGGAGCAAAATAAAAAGTTCAGTTCCGAGTACTTATTGTGTTTCTTTTCACCAAACTCCTTTTAATGTTTTTCGACGTTTGGTATTAGGAATTCCATTGGTGAGGAATTCAGAAATTTATTTTCAAATTCTTATTAACGATACCTAAACAAATTTACGCATTACAAATATTTGGAATTAGTGGTTAATGTGTCAGTGACACATACATCACGGCCAGGAAAATCAGAACATGTTTGTGGTTGGGATTACTAGTATTACTACTCTTTGAAATGCAGTTCAAAGTTTGCTTTTGCACTTAACTGTTTACGACTCACCTCGGTTTTACCAAGTCGTATCACTTATGTCTCAAATTCGGATAGAATTGCTTTTCAACTCAAAAGTCAAAAGTGTGATTCTCAAATTCGGATAGGATAGATTCATTAGTGTACAATAACTGCATTCAAATTAACTAAATTATTAATTAAATCCAGCAATATTTTATTGTTTTAAATGATTGTTTTTTTTTTTTTAATTTAGAAGTCAGTGTGCATTTATTCATCATAAATTATTCGTATTACATACATCGACGTTCGCTATAATTTGAGTTTTATTGGTCAGACGTGAATTGTAGGTAATTCAAAATCAGAAAACATTAAAAAAACTGTAATTGCAATGAAAATTGATCACAATGATGTTTTTTTTTTAATGTAAAAGATTCTAATTACGATAGTGTTTAAGAAAAAAAATTATTCAAAACATGCCTAACACAAGCACGTAGATGTTGCTTTACCTTGAATAGTGTAAAATAAATATTGCAATAATGGAAATTTCGATTTTTAAATAAATGCTTTGAAGTTATAAAACGAGAAATTATTATTTTTAGTAACTATTTATTAAGTACATACACATTCTATTGGCCCGATGTAAGTTAATGGCACAAAATTGTAAATGTTAAAGTTCAGACTGCTTTTAGAATATATTTCGAGATTGAAAAAGTTATGAATCGTACAACGAAACGTCAGTTATAAAGCATTCTGAAATCCTTAATTTCTAAGTCAAAATTAAAATATTCCTAGCTGTTAATTGTTTACACAGTATATTTCCGGCTGTTATTTGTGATAATGATTGTAAAATAAAAAGATAAAAACAAATATTGAAAATATTCCAAAATTTTCTAATAATATAAAAATAATTTCAAATTAATAATATACTAATTACTTGCCATCGTTTTACATGTTGGCCAAGGCCGGAATGCTCATATTTGCATATTGACTTTCGACATTTTATTAAACAAATTCCCACCGTCTTTAGCTAAACTTGAACTACAAAAATGACAAATGTGCACGTGAAGCAACAAAGAACCGGTGTTGTATGGAACTTTTTACAACCTCAGATAATCTCCTCTCCTTACCTGTATGCAAGAGATAATTGTGCAAGCCAGTAATACCTTGTCAACGTCTTAAAACTAATTGAAATGAGATGTTTATGATAATTAATTAATATGATTATGAAAAAGGGAATAGCGAATACGAGAGAAAATTAATTTTTTTAATTAAATTCGAAGTCAAGGACTATGGAAACATAATATAAATATTCATTAAGGCAATTCGTTGTTTACTATGTGACATTTTTTATAACAATTTTACAAAACAACAAATCGCATTTTGCAGTACACAAATTAAATTTAATAATAAAATTAGTGAAAAGGAGAAATAAATATTTAATATTAACACACCAAAAGTCAACATCTTTGAAGTTTACTTTTGGTATGTACTATGTACCTACCCTTAAGATAAATAGAAATCAAATTCCATTTCTGTGTATTCTATGCACCTGCGATATTGTTTTTAAATATGCAAGGCACGAGCGCTACGCAAATTATTTTCAATTACTTGGAGGCTACGTACGCCGCATATTTATGACATGTAATGCGCTTTTAATGTTAACCATAAATTACCATTATTTACCAATAATTCTTACAATTAGTCATTTGTAAATTACCAAGTGCACTTACATTTTTATTTGATACTCCTTTAAAAAAGCTTTTCTGTTTACTACAAGAAAATCTAATTTACTGAAGGAAAAAAATAACCTTTGATTTGTTTGTTTGAATATTGAAGGATAAAAGTTTATGTTTATAAATAGTTTTTTGCAATTAACATTGAAACTGTGTAGGTCTATAAATTATAATGCCCATTAATGTGATTTATGGTATTTTGAATGGTTCCAATTTTTGAATAAATTGACTATGTAATTCAGACTAGCAATAAATCAAAAGTTCCCATTTTTTATAGTTTTTAAAACCAGGAATTATATTTATTTACCTTTCAAACGACTTGTATAGTCGCCCAATCGGTTTTATGATCTTGCTATAAAAAAATTCTTCAAAGAGACCGGCACTACGGTGTCTGTGTCTCCTCTCTGTCGCTTTTTTTAATAGCAAGACCATAAAACCGATACCAAACTGGGACGACTATACGTATGTATCTTTTAATTTAAAAAAGTATACAAAATGTTATCTTATACATACATATATAATTTTGAGCAACCATTTTCAAATAATATAATCAAACAAAGTAGGTAAGTATGCATAAAATTTCTAAATTCATGGGGAAACCAACTGATTCTATTACCTAGTATTTCCTAAAACACATTTCATACGCTAAAGGTATCTAAATTATTAAAGAATTCAAACAAGCGTAATGATGAATTGGAAAGTAATTACATAAGAGGTCACTTGGCAAAACACGTAAATCATGCAGGTATCGTAAACTCCGATATTTAATTAACACCTTAATTAACGTCGACCTTAACCGGCAACGCAATATAAATTTAAACCCGACGTCACTTATATGATTCGCAAAAATTATTGGTTTTGACCGTCAATTAATAAGGAAAAAAAAACTGCTGACTTCTCCAGGTGTCATAGCATTAACCGGCAAGTTTGCAATGACGCACTAAACCAGAAATATCATCAATTAAGTGTCAATTTTTTTTATAACTTGTTTACAAATACGCACGAAACGAATAACTTCGGATATTTGTTTCATTGACTATTCTCATATTTGCCAATTATTTAATTGGTCGTTTGGTTTGGGAACCACAAACAGTTTAAAAATGGAAGTGGAAATTGATGACGCTTCAGTGGTTGGTGCTGTGGCATTTTTAATAATGAGTTCAGCTTATTTTCTGTTAAAAAAAAACGTAGAATGCACTAAATGCGATTAAATAATCACGAATATGTATGGATCTGCCAGAGATGTGGTCTATTTGCCAAATACACAAATATTTGTGGAGCCGCCTTAATAATAATAACACGGGATTTGCATTATTTTTTTCTGTGGTTGAAAATTACATTCGATACCTTTTTGTTGCAGTTAAAAGAAAATGTCGCAAGGTGATTTAGAATTGCGACGGAAACAACTGAAGACCCAGGCTTCAACAGTACAAAGCCGAAGGCAACAGGCAGTATGCGTAAGGCGCGCGTACAAACGTTACGGCACGAAAAAGAATCCCTTTGTAATCCTGGACGGATTAAACATGACGGTCCCCAAAGGCACCATCTACGGTTTACTGGGGGCCAGCGGTTGTGGAAAAACAACCCTCCTCAGCTGCATCGTGGGGAGAAAGCGTTTAAATTCCGGGGAAATCTGGGTGCTCGGGGGTCATCCGGGTTCCAGGGGGAGCGGCGTGCCAGGACCTCGCATAGGGTACATGCCTCAAGAATTGGCCGTCTACGGGGAGTTTACAATACGCGAAACTATGAAATATTTTGGGTGGATCAGCGGCATGAGTTATGCTAAAGTTGAAGAGAGATTGCAGTTTCTTTTGCAAATGCTGATGCTTCCGGGTGCGGATAGATTAGTGAAGTCTCTCAGTGGAGGGCAGCAGAGGAGGGTTTCTTTAGCAGCGGCGTTACTACATGAACCTGAACTTTTAATCTTGGACGAACCGACTGTTGGGGTTGATCCGTTATTACGGCAAAACATTTGGGACCATTTGGTGCATATTACGGGCACAGCTAGAACGACGGTTATAATTACCACACATTACATTGATGAAACTCGTCAAGCACACTGTGTGAGTATTAACAATTTATTGTAGTTTAGTTACACATCTAATAACGTTTTCGATTCATTGCACTCACAGGGTATCTCCACCCTATATTATTGCCGAGGTTAAAGCAAGGTACTCTAAGGACCAGTTTTACAATCGCAGAATAAGGACGGAATAACAGTTCGCCGAATATTCTTTAACGTTCCTCCATATCTACGTCACGTTATTCTAAGGATCATGCTTATCCGACGATTGTAAAATCGGGCCTAAGAGTGTTCCGTTTTAAGCTGCAAACTGGTGTTAAATTAATTTAGCAGCAAAATAAGATGTTAACCGTTCAAAGTTGTTGAACTTAACTGTTTGTGTAGTTCTGAGTGTCTGCAGGAGATATTCTGCTAACTGCAATTTACGTCAGCGGAAACCGAGGATAATAGACGTGTCCAAAAAAATTATACATCATGGTCATGAAATATTCATAATAGTTGATAAGATGCTTTTTCATTGGTTCTTTTTTATTAATTATATAACCGGTCAGGCAGTTTTTTCCTTTCTGAAACTACGTCAAACATTCGCAATACACGGACTACTTTTAGCAGCCGGTCTTTTCCTAACACATGAACGACGTGAGAAGTACGTTGGTCAGTGATTATTTTCCATTTGTTTGCTTGATCATTTGTAGTTCCGTTGACTATCGTCTTTAACAACAGGCAGTTAAAAAGAAGTCAATACTAACCACTGCTGTCTGACTTCTTTCAATACTAAAATAAAATAAATTTTATAAAATACCAAATTCATTCGGTGTAATAAATCAATCATACATGATTGTTATTTCTACTGTAATGATTAAAAGCAATCGTCTTGTGTTGACGTGAAAAAAAAACTTGATTTTTAATTGCGTCTGACTTTTAATAATGTGCAATTAATTAATTATTTATTTGAAAAAATGGTTAGTTTAATTAAGTATAATCTACACCTGGATAATGTACAGGCTGGATCAATTTCGGTGTCTCTTATGGGCATCTCTGTAACTATAAAAGATAGAAAAAAAACTAGTGGCCAAGTCTCGATCTCTTTTTTAGAGATAAAGTCAATAGAGTAAACAAAAATTGGCTTTTATTCTATTAATTGTAAGAAATAAACCCAATAAAGTATATATTTTTGAAAACAGAGAAAAAATCTCTATTTAATGGTGACATTGCTTACTATGATTTTCATTTAAAAAAATACAACTTTATTTTATAACTCGAAAATTTTATTGAATATCAAGAAACCAACTACACCACTGAATTGTATTCAAAAAAGTGTCCCAATAATGTCAAAACAGTTTTATAATATCTGTAAAAACAAACGAGATATGCGCGATTGACGAAAAATCAAAAATGTCAATTTTGGCTTATAACTCGGAAACAAAAGAAAATTTTTGTTTATTCTATTGACTTTATCTCTAAAAAAGAGATCGAGACTTGGCCACTAGGTTTTTTCTATCTCTTATAGTTACAGAGATGCCCATAAGAGACATCGAAATTGATCCACCCTGTACATATTAGAAAACCTAATGTTGTGAGTCGATAATTTTACCACATTACCTTACGGTAAATTTTCAAGGTAACATTCATTTGGTACCGGTAATTTCTGAATGTTACCTCTGTTGCCAACTTAATGGAAAAAGCTGTAATTTTTCCAGATGATGACTCCTAAACTTGCAAATTATAACTCAAATAATGAAATAAATTGTTAGTAACAATACATGTAACCTCAAGGCTTACTTTATGTTATTTAAAGGAAAAACGTAAGTACCAGATAAAATAAATAAATAAATACTTGATGCAGTTAAATGGTTTTCGTTTGATTATTTTTGACTATTTTAGCAGTTGTCAGAAATTAAAAAAGAAAAAATGCCAAGGAGTGAAAGTATGATTTGGAATTAAAGAAAAGATATGTGTTCGAAGAAGAAAACTGTAAAATGTGTCATATGTGAGTAATGCAACTCGGATGAAAAATTATTTTTAACGAACGAAAAGATAACAAATTAGTCAGAAAATTCAAATTAAATACAAAAATCTAATTTTTAGTTAAAAAATGTAGTTGGTAATGTTACGGTAACATTACCGGTAAGGTAACATTAAAAATAAATTACCGGTAATTTAACAACACTAAAAAGAAAAAACAGCATATAATATTTGAAGTACAAAAAGTTAAGAAATATTGTCAAATTCGAAACGAAATTTTTCACGAATTGTTACATTCCGTGATGCAGATTCTATTTTTAAACTGATCACGTCATCTATAGAGCCAGCCAAAGATTTTAATACTTTCTAGACTCACCCTGGTAGGTAGAAGAAGGTTCGCTAGTTTCTCCACGCTATTCTCGAAAAAGTGAATTAAGGCTCAAACAGAATGTAACGCCGTTACGCGCATTTTCTGTCAAATGAATGTTAAATGCGAAGGTTCAAATATCATTGCACAGAATGAACGACGTCAAACGCCGTTGTACACGAAAAGTTGGTCAACTTCCAACTTTGACGGTGGCAAGGCAAAAGTCATAATGCGGTAGGGAGTACATTGGGGAAACAAAAAACCTCTAAGAATCAGGGTGAAAAAACATCGAACCCTCACACCTAATGGAGATACAACGAAGTCTAAAATTGCTGAACATGTTTGGAGCGAAGATCACAATATAAAACGGGATGAAGCTATGATGATATCAGAAGAAGAGAAAACCATACTAAAAAAATTGAAAGTAGCAGCAGCATACATCGGAACTGCAATCTACCCCATTAGCCAAGCAAGTACCCAACAGAGAGGGATGAGTCAACGAGACAAAGTATCCCAAGCACCTCTGCGCAACACTAACTGCGCAACTACACTTCTGCGCAATAAATGGTAACTTATATAGAAATTAATAACTACATTATAATAAGTTGCCGCTTCAGTAGCCAAGTGAGTTAATTGCCTAGTCTGATAAAATCATCAATCAGAAAAACTCAGGTTCAAACTCACACAAGACAAATTATTATAGACGTGCACATAAAAGTCTAAACGATCCATGAAAATCTGACAAACTGCCTTATAACTGTCAGTATCAGAGGACGGCGGAAACTTTACACATCTTTTATGAACTAGAACACTGAAGACAGTAACTGACAAGTTGTTACCGAAACGTAGGAGAAGAACAATCCACGAAATGGTGATAGCCCAACAAACAACATTAGCAATAGAACAGGTATAACATACATGTACATAACATAATAATATAAATACTTGAAATATATCCATTTGTGGCACAAGTTATTTCTATTTTTAGGTTAGTTTGACGATGTTCCACGCCGCTTTACCTGTGCATGTATTTTGAAGTGACAGTGGTGCCATTGCAATGGCGCCAGTTATTGAAAACGGCGCGTAACGGCGTCGCATTCTGTTTGAGCCTTTAGCCTTTACTATACATAAGCCAGGGGCGGCGGAATATTGAAATGATATTGAAATTAGTTTTATTTCGAAAGCCATAAATGTATGTCTAGCAGTTAGTAGAACGGTTAAGTTATAGAAGTGTTATTTGTTAGACAAGCTCGTTATTATTGTATGTACTGTGCCATCAAATATTTTTTAGGTAAAGGGAGGCTATGAAAAATAAAATCACAATCTTAGTTTAATTAATACCGAGTGATTTAAATTTTTTATCAACTCTTGCCATGAGATCTGGATGGCATGTCTTAGCTTAAGTGAAAAGTCCGTCATTGCACTACTTTTTGCTGCTTTACAGTAAAGCTACGACATGCCGTTCAAATTCCATGGCAAGAGTTGATAAATTTTTTTATAAAATCACGCGTTACAATTAACCTGTTAATCATCTGTCAAAACTGACACGTCAAGATACATCTAAATCTTTTAATTGAATACATAAGGTTTTGTTAAAACTCTTTAATATGATAACGACCAATTTTAAATGCCGCGGAAGTGTTCGACTACCAGATTTGACAGATATCAGAAAGCAAATGCCAGTTAAGACTCTGATTTTATTTTTCTTAGCCTCCCCTTATTTAAAAAATATTAGGACTGGGTTTCTCAGTCCTAGTTTAACTTTAAACCCTGTTTATTTCCACGGGAACAATTGTTTTTATAATTGCTACCATGGGAATAAACAGGAGTTTAAAGTTAAACTAGGACTGAGAAACCCGGCCTAGATTGCACAGTACTTGGGTTAAGCAATTGTAAACATTAAAGTGTTTTTAAAAGAAACGACGATTATAATTTGGGAACACCGAAGTCGTAACAATATAAAAAATATTTCAAGTTTTCTTCTTCTATTAAATTAAAAATTTAAATTTTACGACGTTTATCAGATAAATAAATAAATAACACTGTTTTGCAAAGCGTTTTAAATGTCAATTACACACACCTTTATCAAATGTCTAACTCGAAACGATTTAAGCGTTTATAAAAAAATTACTACCTACCTATGGAATAAAAATGGAATTGGTATCTGAAGTGAATTCGAACAATAATGTTTGACACAGATTTTTCTTGCTGAATATTATTTTTTTTTAAATGAGGGCATGTTGAAATGATTATTAAGAATTCTCGACGACCACCTTGTTCCATTTTTCTTCGATGATTCAAGGTCGTAATATAAAACGAACGAAAAAAACCAATTGCATAATGGTACCTACTTTCTTACACGTGAGTTACTTATTATACCGTAGCACAAGTAATTATAACATGCGACTGCCATTTCGAAATCAATTATTGTTAATCATAAGCAATTACAAAGGCAGGCATTTTGCGCAAACAAATTTAATGAAGACGTACACATTCCTATAAAATATTGCCCGTGTGTGTGTGTTGCGCATCTAGAAATGAAAAAGATAAAAAAATTAATAATTTATAATCATACTGCGAAACAACAAACCATTTTATATGTTAAAGATCGAAAGAAATGTTTTCCCCCATGTTACTTGTTCGTTTTAATTTCCGTATTGCATTGCATGATCACGACTTGCTTTCTGCACATGTTTTGTACTATGATTAAATCCAATCTTCCTTATGTGATGCTGCATAATTCCAAAATAAATTATTCATTTGCTTAATTATTACGTACACTAGATTGACAGATTAAATTTGAAAGCGAAGAGCAATCGTGCATTGATTTTCATAATTTATTACGGTCATTGCACTGATCTTTCAAGTATAATTTAAATTTCCCTCTTTTTTTATACAAAGTGACCCCTGAAAAATTTGGAATAGGCAACCCAAGCTTGGAGAAGTAAAGGGTTTTTCATTAAGAGCGACGCATTTTGTTTTTCAAATAAAACACCGATGTCGTGAGAAATTTAAGATTATTTTTACTTCGGTGTAAAGTACAGTTATTGCCATTATTGATGGAACCACAACATATTCAAATGTCCTCTACGGAAGCGCTGACAGGAATGAATTCGTTTAAATATGGTTTAACCCAAGTTTCCGTGAGTGAATTTTTTTGGCCTGGATTGGATTCTCTGGACTAGGACGACATGTGGTTGCAACAAGCCACTTGCCACAATGCCAATCAAACAATTGACTTATTGAAAGAGAAGTTTGGTGGAATCGATTATTTCCAGAAACGGACCAGTCAGTTATTCTCCTCGCTCGTGCGATTTAACACCCCTAGACTTCTTTCTGTGGGGTTATGTTAAGTCGTTAGTTTACACCAACAAACCAGCAATATTACACGATTTGCAGACCAACATTAAAGGTGTCATTGCTGATATTCGACTCAATTTAGGTGAAAAAGTCATGGACACTTGAGTTAAACGGATTCCTTCCTGTCAGCGCTTCCGTGGTGGACATTTGAATGATATTGTGGTTCCATCAATAATGGCATTAACGAAGTAAAAATAATCTTAAATTTCTCACGACATCGGTGTTTTATTTGAAAAACAAAATGCGTCGCTCTTAATGAAAAACCCTTTAGAACGGATTGCACATTTCTTAATTTTAAGGCGTCATGATTTACCTAAATTGAAGATTATATTTTTTTTCAGATAGGGTTGATGAGAGGTGGTTATTTTTTGGCTGAATCATCTCCAGACGAATTATTAATGCAATACAGCGCACAATCATTAGAAGATGTATTTCTAAAATTGTCAGTCATTCAAAACCAAGGAAAACGCAGGCCTTCTTCCATTGCTCAAGGAGTAACCAACGCCATAACTGTTCCGCCTGGTATTATCAACGAAGCTGCTGTAATTGATGACGAACACGGTGAAATTTCCGGAGAATTCGGTGACAACATCTCCATGTCAAGTCATGGTGGAAGAGTATCGATAAGTACTGAGTTACCAATTGAATTACCACCAGATGAAGATCCACCCGCGAAATTCAGCGATTACCTCCACTTTGTTAAACTAGCTCACATGCAAGCCCTCATCTGGAAGAATTTCCTTTGGATGTGGCGTAATTATCCTACTGTGTTATTCGTTATTGTCTTGCCCATGATACAGATCGTTCTTTTTACCGTGTCCATCGGCCACGACCCAGTCGACTTGCCCGTTTCGGTCGTTAACCACGAATTGGAGGCGAACGAAACTTGTAAAGTTACTGCGTCCTGTGAGTCGGGAAAACTGAGTTGTAACTTCTTGAGTTATTTAGAAAAACGAACTTTAATATTAAAATATTTTGATGACATCGAAGAAGCGAAAAATGAGGTGCGCAAAGGAGATTCGTGGGTGGCCTTATCTTTCCGCAGCAACTTTTCGGACTGTGTGAGGGCTCGGGTTCAATACGGGCGGTCGGTAAATGATGCGGACTTGGAAAGTTCGGAGATCGATGTTTACCAAGATATTTCGAGTAAGTAACTAAGAATTACTGCTTTCGAAGTCTCTGAGAATTCGGTTTTAGATCAAAATATTGGAACGTTTTTGAAGAGAGATATGTATTCGGCCGTTGAGAACGTCTTTCAAGATTACATGGAGTCTTGCAATATTAGCAGAAAAATTGGAAAGTTACCTATACGAATAAACAATCCCATTTACGGCAGTCGTAATCCCAATTTCACGGACTTTGCAGCACCTGGGGTAATATTGACGTAAGTCTCTTAATATTTTATATGGAAGCAAATCAAAACTGAAATCAACTTTGAAGTACAGCGTGATTTTTAATGGTTGAGGATACTTTGAATTTGGCGTCATAGTTTTTAGTGTATTTCACGTTTTAAATGTGGCTTCATTTTACTATGTATTACTATTTTGCTAACTTAATAACAATTTGAACGTATAGCGGTAAATTCAAGTCATCCTCAGTCATTAAAAATCACACTGTATATTAGGAGACAAGTTAACAAGCATAAATGACAATTAATGTTTCCATTTTAGGCTAATTAGGCCCAGCTGCCAACTTTAAGCCGAAGCTCAAACCCTTAACAATAGCTTTGTTCCTACACAGTTCTAAATCAGTTCGGAACTGTACTGCTCATGCACTCTTGCTACAGGTCATGCGCTCTTACTAAAAATGCTGTGTATTTAGCAAGAGCGCATGAGCAGTACAGTTCCGAACTGATTTAGAACTGTGTAGGAATAAAGCTAATAATAATTGTTGAAATAATCATTGTCATGGGTTTAAGCTTCAGCTTAAATTTAAACTGGCATTGTACAACTGGGCCTTAATGTTTGATTAGTTAGGTGCTTTTTAGACTAAATATTTCAATATTTTAACTTCCAAGCTTCCGCTGCCAATGAATAGTCAAATTCAGCTTATAGGTTTGTTCCAACAGCAGTTTCTGACTAGTTTTTGAAACCGTCAAAAATAGTTGCCCATCGAAGTGCCATAAAATGTATACTTTTGATGAGTACATGCTTTTGATCATGGTTTCCACGGCTTAATAAAGAACAACGCCATTTTTCTGTGCCGAAGGAGACACTGAGTGGCCTGTTGCTAACTTCAGAGAAGTGATTGCTAAAAACTAGTATAATCTAGTAAAGTGAAGCATTTTGGGGCCACAAGAATGCAATATATTATGAGTTATTTTATTAAAGTTAATATAAAATGTAAAAATTCCAATTCAAATGTAGCATTTAACACGGTAACTATGGCAAAGGCGGAAGTTCACTCACAACAGAGGGAGCAACACTAAGAAAGTATTTTTAGAATAAACTTTTTTGTCCAACAGTTGCATGTTTTTAGGTGTTTTATACGTTCGTTTTGAGGGGCTAAAATCAAATTCCAATCACTAGCCCAAAATGTGCAAAATCAACAACCCAACAACTATCCATGACGACCGACCATGACTGCTTGACGTTAAGTAATGTCACTTCAAAAATATCTTTTCAAGATTCTTTGTTGTTAAAAAATGCAACTGTTGGACAAAAGGTCGTATATCGTGAGAATTGTCCCACTCGTGCTTCGCACTCGTGGAGCCAAAATTCTCACTCATGTATAATTTTGCATTTCTCTCACTTACGATATACTCTTCTATTAAACTCGACTGGCCGGTTAAAAAACTAGTCCTTTATTAATTATTAATCTAGGCGGCAGTGCTTTTGACTGTTTTGAACTAAGTAGAAACTACTGAATTGATGAAACAATCAGTAATAATTACAGAATTCTACTATACCGACAATATTAACATCGTCACTTTAATTTGGCGTCTAATGAAAATGCGTTTCCGGTTGTTGATAACACTGTTGCCATTTAACATTGGGGGCGTTCAGCGGACACAACTATTGAGTATGCTGACTTGTTTGGTACGCTGAACGGTTAATGGTTACTTGTGTTGATTACCAACAGTTGTTAAATTTACTCAACAGAAATAGTTTACGGTAAGTCCGGTGCCAGTGAATTATTTGTTTGTTCTGACCACAGATTCTAACCTCTTTCGAATTGCTGGCTTCCTCAGTTTTCTCTTGTTTAAACGCAACATAAATGAAACACGTTGCTGGTTTTAGTCAACTGTTGCGTCCGCTGAACGTGCCCAATGAATAACTTAGAATCGAACAAGAATTATAGGTCTGTTCCATTTGACAGAATTTCAAGTTCTGAACCGTTCAAATCATGCGCAATATGAAATTTATGTCCAATTTTGTGCACTGCTCATGCTCAGTACGATTTTGAACGGTTCAGAACTCGAAATCCTGACGAATGAAACGAACCTAATGATTACAAATCTTCAGGACTTGAAATTAGCCATCGTCAAAAAAAGTAGTTACTAATTTCGTGCAGAAATGGCACCGAAAAATGACCGAAAAACAAAAAAGACGCAGTCACTTTTAGATGAAGATTTCGCATGTTCCTATTTAAGCTGCGTTCGTTTATTCAACTCAATTTACTCTTTTCGCACTCTAAAGAGCGAGAGCGAATAAATTTTAATACAAATAAGAGTGAGATGAAAGTGCGAAAAGAATAAATAGAGTGAAAGGAGTTGAATAAACGAACGCAGCTTTTGAGTACTTAAGCAACTAACTCGTGTCTAAATAAAAACCTGGTCAAGTATATATCGCTATATCGAAGAAATAATGCTTGAAACTCCTTAGTTCGATCGCCGCCGGGCGTACATCGAAGCGCCTATGCATTCGGACCTAAGTGTTGGAGTCTTTATTTATACCTATCCATAATTAAAACAAACGAAATATTATTTTAATGCTGAAAGAGAAAACAACTTATGAATCGGATGCACATTTAAAAATTATTGCATAGTAGATTTGGCAACATCGACATTTGAGTATAATTCTCTCACCATAATTTTTTTAAAATTTTAACCAATAGAGCTCACCTGAATTGCTTGAATTTACTTTTTCGTTATGTCCAAACCGTCCAAATATATATTCTTTTATAGTATAATAATGTTACACGAAAAAATACAATTATACAGTCAGGCTAAAACAAGGTTAACAAAGTTGACTTCAATAAGGCTCTCATTTTTTAATCTAACAATTCTTTCACATAGTGCCTCACAATTAACTTTTCACTATCATCTTGAAATCACTGATGTTAACAAGAATTACACGTAAATTAAGAAAATAAATATTTTTGTACACACTATTTTGAACGCCATTTTCAAATGTTAATAGGGTCAGATGGCGCTGGTTGTAAAGCGCGCGCTTTTTAAAATTTAAGTATGCATTTTTAACTTTTAACAGAAGCATTTGCAACAACACTTTAAGAAAATGCTGAGAGAATTAGCAAATATAAAAAAGAATAAATAAATATGTTTTATGGTGACAGACAAAAATTTTTTATTTGTAACTTATACTCATTTTTTTGCACAGATAAAAATCTAATTCCCTCGTACTTTCTACTTTAATAAATAATTTTTTCAATTTTCAGAATTATTTTCATGCTGTCAGTAGCGTTAACAACAGGCTCGATGTTACTGGAACGTAATGAAGGAATCCTGGAAAGATCCCTCGTCAATGGCATCACCGGAGTAGAACTTCTCCTGGGGCACGTCATAACGGAATTCTTAATAGCGGCCTTCCAAACCTTCATCGTGATAATATTCTCCTTCGCAGTTTTCGGACTTACAATGAACGGTTCCCTGTTTCTCGTCGTAGTTCTCACACTACTAACGGCAGTCTGCGGTATGTGCCTAGGGCTGGTCGTGTCTTGCGTTTGTGACACAGAACGCACAGCGACCTATTTTGCAATGGGTTGTTTTCTGCCTATTGTAATGTTGTGCGGTGTCATTTGGCCAATCGAAGCCATGCACTACTCACTGCAGTTAGTCGCATATGTCTTGCCTTTAACTAAAAGTACTGAAAGTTTAAGGTCCATTTTACAAAGAGGATGGACTTTTGATAACGGTGTTGTGTATGCTGGTTTCATTAGTACTTGCATTTGGATTCTGTTTTATCTGACTGTTAGTATTCTTGTACTTAAATTCAAGAAGGGCTAGACTATTAAATTCCTATAAAGTTTTGTATAGTATTTAATTAATAAATTGTAAAGTAAATAAAAAAAAAAATTAAGATGTTTGGCAGAGTAAGATGTGAACATTTCCAACACATGTGAACATTTCAAACACGAATGTTTATATCGTCAAATCAAAATTTTCACCAAGTCTAAAGGCTGATTTTTTTTTAATATAACGTTTAGGTACATATAAATTAGAACTTTAACTGGAGTTTAACCACTTCCAGTTTGAAGTACATGACATTGTTTAATGTGTAATTAATATTTTAGTTTCTGTGATTGCTCATCATGTTATAATGTAACATGTATATCTATTTATTAAAAAAATGACATGTAATTATTTATACCAAGAGACGACCTTGCCTATTATAACATGTAGTTAGTTTAAAAATTACTGTGTCACAGTAACAAATAGAATAGTGAATTTATCTTTGGAGGCCAGTTTTGTACAAGAAAAAAAATAGTGCGGAAATTAATATTAATCTTCGTTTGTTCCTCTTAGAACTGTCTGGTGTATTTTGTCAGGGTTAATTTGTGCAAGTTTTGCTTTACACTTTTTTTATGGAATAAGGTTGAAAATTACGAAGGATGATTGGTTTACTGTTAGAAAGAATAAAAATAAATTACTGTTCCTAATTTTCTTTAAATTTCTCTTTCCTATCGAATGTAGAGCATCCAAGAAAAACTCTTTTACACAGTTTAATCAGTTTCACATGTTTAAGTTCATTAAAATAACACATCATATTCATTTTCTTGAAATGCACTTTACACATACATACTTCAATCCAAAATTCTTAGGACCAGTTGTACAATGCCAGTTTAAATTTAAGCTGAAGCTTAAACCCTTGACAACAATTATTTCAATAATTGTTCTTAAGGATTTATAAGCTTTGAATTAAAGTTAAGCTTGAATTGTACAACTGGGCCTTAAAAATAAAATAAATACAAAATTTGTAAATCAAAATACCTTAATCGTACGTCATAAAATCAGCATTACCAGCCCACACATCCGAATCACTTTCAACATCAATAGGTCCATTAGGACCTTGCGACGTATACGACGAACTTTCTCCTCCAATGGATATGTAATAGTTTGAATCTAATTTTGACAAGGAACGTCCGATGTTATTCAAACCTTCAATGGCTCTTTGATTAGTTGGATCCAATCTTAAAGCTGAATTATAATGTGTGAAAGCTTCCTCTTCCCTTTGAAGTCGCACCAAGCAATCTCCCAGTAACTGATGTGTACGAGATGACGGATATTTTTCCACGTGGTTTGTTAGCATTAGGTAAGCCTCATCGTGTCTCTGCTCTCTCTCTAAATGTTCTGCCAACAACCAAACAGCTTCTAAATACGAAGGATCCGCTGCTACGGCTTTATCTAACAAATCACGAACTCTAATTGACATTAACGGATCTTTCATTAGAACTGTTGCATATAACTTAAATAAAAAAATTAGCTTAATATATTAGTACTTTGTAAATGACATTACACCAACCGTTAGTGACTGTGGACTGTTGTTTAATTGCTTGCAAGCGTTTGCAGCTAAAGTAACGGCTTCCCTAATTCTGGTTAACGCAACGTAACACTCAACAACGCCTTTATGAGCTTCAAATCTACAATGCAGTCGCTCTTTACCTCAAGAAATAATTGTAACAATAAAACTTACCGATTCGGGGAGTACATTCTCGCTTCTTTAAAATGAGTCAACGCCTCCGAGTATTTATTAACTTGCATGAAAGCGTAAGCTTTCAACAATAGAGCCTCTACACATTTCTTATTCATCATACAAGCTTGATGGCCGAAATACACAGCCCTTTCGTATTTCTTATTTGCGTACATGCCATACCCCAACACAACCCACTGTTCACAAGACATCTGGCTAGTATCAGTTTCGTTGCTGACGAGTTTTTCTATCTCACGAATATTGTCTTTTTCTTGTGTTTGGGCCAAAAGTGCCGCCAGTAAATCCCTGCCATTCATTAGATTCGGGTTTGCATGTATCGCCCTTTGTAAATAAAAGAGGGCGTTTTTGGAATCGCATAGGTATATGTAACAGTGAGCAATGGTCACAAGGAGATTGCTATTTTCGTTTAGTAAGCCACACATGTCCAAACCTTTGAAGATGTTTATGGCGTTTAACCAATCCTTGGAATGCATCATCGCGAGACCCTTCATCCAAGTATTTAACCAGCTTACTTCTGAAGTTGCTTCTAACATCATACTGTTTACTTCTATTCCCTGAGAAAGTCAGAACATTTTTTTAATAAAGTTTAATTTATTATTATATTTCATTCCACAATATACTATTTTTGGTATCAATTGAGAAGAGATTTATCATATTGAAAATTGTAAACATAATGTTCCTCTCTGGTTATTCAGACAAATTATTTATTTACCTTCACTCCAAGTTTTAATAATTGTTCTGCTGCTTCCAGAGCCAATGGATTTTCCTTAAGAACCTCCTTATAACAGCTAATAGCCGACCTCTCAGAATTTGCCTCCACGAATAAATTGCCTAAGGCCATGTTAATTTTCGAGTTTCTAGATCTTGCCGGAATGCTTTGCAAGATTTCCAAGCACTTTTTCTTCTGCTTCAGCTTATCGTAGCAAATATACATCTTGTACCTAATGTCCACATCGCTGACGACCTCGCAGGGCTCCCCGATTTTCCCACTATTTTTCGTTTTAATTATATACTTTCGAATCTGCAAGGCCTGTTTGTAAGCCGTTTCGGCAAGCACGTACTGTTGCAAATTAAGTTGCGAGTCCGCGTAGAGCATGTGGAGTTGAAATTTGACTAGAGGAGTCACATCTTGCTTTTGATCGCAAAGTGGAAACAGCAGTTCGGCCTAAAACAAAAACTTAACCTGTAAATTCAGTTTATGGTTAGTGATACACAATAATAACTTACGGCAACAACCACGTTAGAGTATAATTCCTTTTCGTATAATAAAGAGATTTGCTTTAATACACTATTCATTTTATTTTCATAAATTGATTCAGCTTGTACCAATTTCTATTTAAATAAGGGGGAGGGGCAATGATCTAGGAGGTCGTAGATAGACAGTGACTTACGTTTCCTGTATTCTCGATTGATATCAGCATGTGAGTGAAATAGCGAATATCTGTGAGTAAAAGCTAAGTTCACATGCATTGCGGATACGCAAAATTTTTATTGCGGATCGTTTCTAATTGGTTCATTTTGAATTTTCAACCAATTAGAAACGATCCACAATAAAAATTTTGCGTATCCGCAATGCATGTGAACTTAGCTTTAAAGCTAAAAGCATACGCAGTGTTGTATTTTCATACAAAATGGCAAATGCAAATACCACGCATGTGTGCAATACAAATCGCTGCAATTTTCATTGCCGGCAATAAATAATTGCGAACTGTAAAGCGGCCTGAAGAATGAATAACAACTGACCGATAATACAAATAAACCGGTCCGGTATGGTAGAAGATTTACGTAATTTGCCGCCCTATAATAACTATTCAATTACTGTATTCATAAATACATATACTTCTAAGTAATCCCCTAAGTCACATATTTCGTTAATATTATTAAAAAAATTATAAGTTCTTTTCAGAATAAAGATTATTTCAAGTTTTCATAGTGTTCCTAATATTTTGGCCAGGGACTGTACTTATGTCAGTTTGGCCCAATCGGTTTTGTGGTTTGGCGTTTAGACTCTGCAATAGATAAGTAAGTACTACTAACTACCGGTAAGTTATTTATAGGAGTAAGAGAAAACCGTTTTCATTTCAGCTGATATTTCCCGGACGAATCGAGGTAGCTAACTTTTGTCTTATGATTGCAATAAGACGCCATTTTTTAAGCGTAAAATTTTAACTGTGCTGAAAGCAGCAAACGAAGTAATCGTTCACCAGAAAGGCAACAGCAATCACAAACGCATCACAAAAAGGTTTGTTGTGGTGTGGTGAACGCGACCACTGGCAGCAGTCACTTTACAAGCGTCATTTGACATTTCAAATTCCAATTAAAACTCGAGCCATTTTCATAATAGAACTAAAGGACACTTTAATTTGAAGTCACCTTAAGAATAGGAAAACAAATGTGTTTTTACAGGTTGTAATGAAGTGTATTTACGCGTGACCTTTCACCCTCCGCTTGAACTGGTTTGTCAACACCGTGCATCGACAGCGCTGCATCTTCGCGCTGCCCTACCATAGAAGACGTCACGTCCTTTCTTAAAATCGAACGGGTTGGAGCCCGTTTCATGGCCAAGCCTTTATTAGGGCACCCAAACCCGTTTAACAAATAATCCGGAAACTTAAATGAAAACCCAACTAGCTCTCACCTCACAGTATCGAAATCCCTGGCACACACTGATTGGTGACGTCGGCTGGCGGCATCGGCAAAGTTATCCAGCGGACCTGTTCTGGGTTGCCGGGAGCCGGATACGGGACCCGCACTCTGCGCTTCCGAAAACTATGGGCTGGTCGTAATTTCCATAGGGGGATGCTCACCGGTACAGCCAAATCTTTGCCGGGCGTCGCAGGTGGTCCGTGGATATCGCCGGGGCGAGGATTGCTCGGTGGTGTGTCGAAGATGCTTCGCTGCCGGGTTCGGGCTGGTGATTTCCCAAACAGCCTTTCAAACATTTCTTCCCGACGAATCTTCTGCTGGATATTCCGGCCAGGTGTTACGGGCAATAGGGTGGGTGGCAACGGCGTAATAATGGCAGGAACAGGTGTCAACCGGATCGGCGACGTGTCCAATTGTAGCACATCGGATGTTGGACCTCTGGATGCCGGTGGTGTTTGCGGGCATCGCAGCACTTCGTTACATACGGAAATCGGCGGTGTGTGTACCATGGTTACTATGCACGAAATGGTTTCAAGTCCTTGAGGTGGACGTTCTTAAATAGCTTGGCGGTGGTGTTATCCCTCAACTGGAATATGACGGGGGAAAGGACAAGGTCACGGTGAGTGGGCCGGAATATTTCGGCGCTAATTTGGCCGCGAATCCTTTATTGGCGTTTGATAAAATGTAGTCTTTCTTCATGACCTGATCGCCGAGGTGACATCTCCAGTCTCTTCTCCATAAGTCGTAATACTTCTTCTGCGTTTCGAAGGCTCGGTTTAAATTCAAACGGACTAAATCGAAAATTTCCTGTAGTTGCTCGAGACGCTGAACACGCCTATTGACGCCAGCTTCTTCGTTTTGCTCCGGTTCGTTACGTGGCATCTCAGGTTTCTGGTACAGGCGATTCGGGATGTTTAACTCTCTTCCAAAGTTTAATAAAGCCGGGGAAAAACCAGTGGACTCGTGTTTTGATGTATTTATTGCCAACATAAACTCACTTAAACGTTGGTCCCATTTTCGATGGTTTCCCTCACAGTATTGCGCAACCATTTGCTTGATAACCTTATTTGCTCGTTCTACAGGATTCGTTTGTGGTGTGTACGGAGGCGATAAACGATGTTTAATTCCCATATCCCTTAGAATCTGCTTGAAAGCTCGATTGGTAAACTGGGTCCCATTATCGGTGATTACTACTTGAGGACATCCAAATTTTGCTAGGATTCTTTCCTTGAATGCTTGAATGACGGCGGTTGAAGTGGCTTTTCGGAGGGCTTGAAATTCTAGCCATTTAGTAAATCGGTCCTGGAATACTATAATATAACAGTGTCCCTTGGCAGATCGAGGTAGCGGTCCAATAAGATCTGCGCTAACGGTTTCCCACGGTTCATTGTTCGGAGACTTGTACATTTTCCCAGGTATCTGTTGTTGAGATGGTTTATATCGCTGACATGTTAAACATGAACGGACGTAGCGAGCGATGTCCCTAAACATTCCTGGCCAGTAATAGTTCTGCTTGATGCGAGCTACGGTTTTGGCAATGCCTAAGTGTCCTGCTGTTGGAGCGTCGTGATTTTCCCGCAACACTTCACGCCTGTCTTCCTTTGGAACGCATAATTTCCATGCTTCTGTGAAATCTATGTGAGCCACAGCATCAGTTAAATTTCGTCGGTACAATTTATCTTCTTTAATGCAATAATTTTCATATTGATCGGGATTCCTCTGTACTTGAATGAAATTCTTTCGGTACCAGATGCATTGCGTCGGATTCTGTTCAATTACAGCGATGTTGTCGATCGGTTGTCGGGATAATGTATCGGCTAACTGATTCAGTCTTCCTTTTCGGTATTCCACTTCGAAATCAAACTGTTGTAGATGCATGATCCATCTGGCTAATCGACCTGTAGGGTTTGGTAAATTTAATAACCATTTTAAAGATTGATGATCACTCTGGACTCTGAAATGATATCCTTCCAGATAAACTCGCATCTTCTGTATTCCCCAAACAATGGCCAGACATTCCTTCTCGGTAATGGAATAATTTTTCTCGGTCTTGGACAATGAACGACTGGCGTAAGCGACTACGCAATTTCTGCCATCTATTTTCTGTAATAGTGCTGCACCTAGACCATGATTTGATGCGTCGGTCTGTAAAATGAAAGTTTGCGAAAATCGGAGCTTGGGTAAGTTGCTTCTTCACCTCCGTAAATGCGTTTTCTTGCGATTCGGTCCACTGCCACAGCTGAGCTTTTCTTAACAATTTAGTCAGGGGTGCTATTATCTGGGAGAACAGCGGTACAAATTTCCTATACCAAGACAGTGTTCCTAGGAATTTTCGCAGTTCCTTTACATTGTTTGGCGCTGGTAGTTCTTTAATTGCTTTGATTTTATCTGGGTCAGTCTCAATGCCTTCTTCTGACACAACATGTCCCAAATATCGGATGGATTTCTTGAAAAATTGACACTTTTCCGGATTCGGACGTAGATTCGCTTCGTATAATTTCTTGAATACCTTTTGTAAATTCCGTACGTGTTCTTTGAAGGTTTGTCCTAATACGATTATATCGTCCAAATATGCTAAGGCGATGGACTCCATCTCTGGCCCGATGATTGTATCTAATAATCGTTGAAAAGTTGCCGGTGCTGAATGCAACCCAAAAGACAAGACGGTGAATTCAAACAATCGTTTTCCAGGCACTGTAAAAGCGGTAATTGGCCGGCTGTCTTCGGTTAGCGGAATCTGCCAATATCCGTGCTTTAAATCAATCGTCGAAAAGTAGTTTGATCCGCGAAGTTTGTCTAATATGTTGCTAATAAATGGCAACGGGTATGCATCCTTCTCTGTTACACGATTAATTTGACGAAAGTCAATGCAAAATCTATGTTTGCCGTCTTTCTTCTTCGTAAGAACTATGTGAGAGCTCCACGGACTGTGTGATGGTATTATTACTCCATCCTGAAGCATTTTGTTCACTTCTTCGTTCACTGCATTCATTAAAGCTGGATTTAACGGACGGTGTCTTTGTTTAATCGGAGTATTTTCTTGAAGACGGATATGATGTTTAACCAGCGGTGTCGGCATCGTCACCTGTTGAAATCGCATAAACTCATTATCTAACAGTATTTTAGCTTCTTCTCGTTGAGTTGGTGACATTGTAGGGCAGAACTGATAATCAATATCGGTAGCATTGACTGCAATAACGGTTTCTTCTTTGCCGAATTCAATTTCTCTGTTTCCGGTTTTCACAATCACTTGATTTGCTGCAAGGAAATCCATGCCCAATAAAATATTGCTTGTTAGTTGCGGTAAACATAGAAATGTGGTCCTCTTTTCGTATCCTTGAATTTGAAATGTGATGTCGATTTCATAATCAATATCGACGCTTGCACCATTCGCCATTAATGCCTTAAAAGAGAGTTCGGTAGGTTTTAGTGCAAATCCGAATTTTTCGCTGTGAGCAGTTGTCTCCTGGCTTACGTAAGATAGAACAGAACCTGTATCTATTAATGCCTTGAAAATTTCATCGCCAATCTGGACGTCTATTTGCAATCTGTTGTCAATGATCTTCACAATATTTGTGCCATTAATGAACGGAACGGGCGTCTGTGCATGTGTAGTAGACGACTTCACTGGCGACGGCTGGGGTTGCCTCTGGTCCCAGCCCATCTCGAGTTTCCCGGACACGGACAATCTATGGAGAGGACGCCTTCTTTTCCACATCGAGAGCAGAACAGCTTCTGCGGTTGTGTACAGACGGATTTACGATGCCCTGTATTTCCACATCGCCAACAAATTTCGTTACTCCTAATCGATGTCGTCGGTTGATTGGATTTCTTCGGTTCTGGCTTGTGAGTGCGTGTTGAAGTCTCATTACGAAATTTATCTTCTTTTCGTGCGTCGGCCCTCAATTCAACATCGAGCTTCTCAAACTCGTCGATATGCCTTATGAGCTCGTTGATAGAGGCAAATGATGCTTTCTTAATATAATACCGGTATTCGGCTCGTAATTGACGGTAGATATTTTGCAGTTGCTTTTCTTCAGAGAAACCTCCATGTCTTCGCATTAACGTTTGCAAAGCGATTATGTGATCCTTGCCTTTCTCGTGAACACCCTGTACACGACGATTAATTTCGGCCTCCAGACCCTCGGCATACTCTGGTGGAAAGTAAAATAATTTGAAGTCATGGATAAAGTCACTCCAACGGTGCCATGAATCCTTGTTGTTTCTATACCAAAGATTCACTTGTCCTTTTAAGAGTTCGGGTAGGGCACGTAAAGTTATGTCACCTGTAATTCCGTATTCTTTCGTAAGTTCTTCGATCCTTTCTAAGAATAGTACTGGATCGGACTTCCCGTCGAAATTCACATTCCACTTACGAATCTGATTTAAAACGTCTAGTTCCGTCTGCTTGAGTACAGATGTCCCTTGTGAGGTGCTCGCGCCTTCTCTTAAATATTTGACGAGACGCTTTCGTAAATCTTCCACTTTGCCTTCGGTGTCTAGTTGGAATTTTCTTAATTCGGCTGTTAGGTCGTCTTTCTTTAGAAGGTACACCCAACCAACTCGTAGGTCAGCGGCTTCATTCGTGGTTCCTTCGTCGTCGTTCCTCATCTTTTTAGTCTGTCCCTGCTCGGGCGCCAAAATTTGTAACGTATGCTTGTCGGTGTAGCTCGGTGGGGAAATTAAGTTCCAGAATTCGAAGAATTAAATATATTAAAATAAAATAAAGGTAACACTTCAATAATAATAATGAAACGAAAACGGTGTCCTCCTGGTGGCTGCAGGTTATCGCGGATGGCTGCGGGGCGGTATCTTCGGACGGCTGCGGGGCGGTAAAACGGACGGGGGTAGCCACCTGTATTAAACGGTAGGGGGTAGAAACGGTAGCGGCGGGTGGACCACGCCAGAGAGAAAAGACGGTGAGTGGTAGCGGTAGCGGCGGGTGGACCACGCCAGAGAGAAAAGACGGTGAGTAATAGCGGTAGCGGCGGGTTGACCACGCCAGAGAGAAAAGACGGTGAGCGGTAACAGTAACGGTAGCGGTAATAGTAACGGTAGCGGTAACGGTAGCGGTAGCGGCGGGTGGACCACGCCAGAGGGGTGACTGGTTCGTATTCTGCGGTTGACCAGCAGTATACTCCCCTAAACGAAAGGTAGACGGAAGCGGCGGGTGGACCACGCCGGAGGGGTTACTGGTTCGTATTCTGCGGTTGACTAGCAGTATATTCCCCTAAACGAAAGGTAGACGGAAGCGGCGGGTGGACCACGCCGGAGGGGAA